>JBBGZY010000076.1:2110000-2197500 GCA_037952925.1 Lithobates clamitans | reverse complement strand
TCGGCAGAGACCTCATTGTACAGCCCTCGGCAGAGACCTCAGTGTACAGCCCTCGGCAGAGACCTCAGTGTACAGCCCTCGGCAGAGACCTCAGTGTACAGCCCTCGGCAGAGACCTCAGTGTACAGCCCTCGGCAGAGACCTCAGTGTACAACCAGCAGTGCACAGCCCTCGGTAGAGACCTCAGTGTACAGCCAGCAGTGTACAGCCCTCGGTAGAGACCTCAGTGTACAGCCAGCAGTGTACAGCCCTCGGTAGAGACCTCAGTGTACAGCCCTCGGTAGAGACCTCAGTGTACAGCCAGCAGTGTACAGCCCTCGGCAGAGACCTCAGTGTACAGCCAGCAGTGTACAGCCCTCGGTAGTGACAGCAGTGTACAGCCCACGGTAGAGACCTCAGTGTACAGCCCTCAGTAGAGACCTCAGTGTACAGCCCTCAGTGTACAACCCTCAGTAGAGACCTCAGTGTACAGCCCTCAGTAGAGACCTCAGTGTACAGAGACCTCAGTGTACAGCCCTTGGTAGAGACCTCAGTGTACAGACAGCAGTGTACAGCCCTCAGTAGAGACCTCAGTGTACAGACAGCAGTGTACAGCCCTCGCTAGAGACCTCAGTGTACAGCCCTCAGTAAAGACCTCAGTGTACAGCCCTCAGTAGAGACCTCAGTTTACAGCCCTCAGTAGAGACCTCAGTTTACAGCCCTCAGTAGAGACCTCAGTTTACAGCCCTCAGTAGAGACCTCAGTTTACAGCCCTCAGTAGAGACCTCAGTTTACAGCCCTCAGTAGAGACCTCAGTTTACAGCCCTCAGTAGAGACCTCAGTTTACAGCCCTCAGTAGAGACCTCAGTTTACAGCCCTCAGTAGAGACCTCAGTTTACAGCCCTCAGTAGAGACCTCAGTTTACAGCCCTCAGTAGAGACCTCAGTTTGCAGCCCTCAGTGTACAGAGACCTCAGTGTACAGCCCTTGGTAGAGACCTCAGTGTACAGACAGCAGTGTACAGCCCTCAGTAGAGACCTCATTGTACAGAGACCTCAGTGTACAGACAGCAGTGTACAGCCCTCAGTAGAGACCTCATTGTACAGAGACCTCAGTGTACAGCCCTCAGTAGAGACCTCAGTGTACAGAGACCTCATTGTACAGAGACCTCAGTGTACAGAGACCTCAGTGTACAGAGACCTCAGTGTACAGAGACCTCAGTGTACAGCCCTTGGTAGAGACCTCAGTGTACAGACAGCAGCGTACAGCCCTCAGTAGAGACCTCAGTGTACAGCCTTCGGTAGAGACCTCAGTGTACAGCCCTTGGTAGAGACCTCAGTGTACAGAGACCTCAGTGTACAGCCCTTGGTAGAGACCTCAGTGTACAGCCCTTGGTAGAGACCTCAGTGTACAGACAGCACTGTACAGCCCTCAGTGTACAGAGACTTCAGTGTACAGCCCTTGGTAGAGACCTCAGTGTACAGACAGCAGTGTACAGAGACTTCAGTGTACAGCCCTTGGTAGAGACAGTGTACAGACAGCAGTGTACAGCCCTCAGTAGAGACCTCAGTGTACAGAGACCTCAGTGTACAGCCCTCAGTAGAGACTTCAGTGTACAGCCCCCGGTAGAGACCTCAGTGTACAGCCCTCGGTAGAGACCTCAGTGTACAGCCCTCGGTAGAGACCTCAGTGTACAGCCCTCGGTAGAGACCTCAGTGTTCACACAGCCGCCACTAGCCGGCCCTCTTCTCTCTCTCTGGGCACACGTAGTATTTGGCAGCTCCCCCCTCAGTCAGATCCGTTAGACACACAGAGGAAAGCAGCACTGAGCTCAGAGCTGGTGAAGAGGAAGCATAAAGTTTAGTGCGGAGTGTGCGCTCTGTATATGAACTTCTCCTGTGCTGGCCGCTCACTTCAACCTGAGGAAGACATCACGTTTACCGCCAGCTCCGGCTCTGAGGTAAACCTCACATCATGCCAACCTTCGATGAAGTTCTACAGGAGGCCGGGGAGTTCGGCCGCTACCAGAAGAGGGTATTCATTCTTCTGTGTATGACCGGCATCACGTTCGCCTTCTCCTTCGTCGGTATCGTGTTCCTCGGACAGATGCCGGAGAGATATTGGTGTCGGAGCTCTGAGGTGGAACAAATAAGTAAGAACTGCAGCTGGAGCCCTGAGGAGGAGAGGAACTTCACAGTGCCCATAGTCCCCGAGGACAAAGAGAATTTCATGTGTCATATGTATAACATAGACTGGAAGAATGGCACCTCAGAGCTCAGCTGTACCAACCCTATGTATTCCTTCACCAACCACAGCCTGGACAAGCTGCCAGTCAAACGGTGCCGGGAGGGCTTCGTGTATGAGCAGAACAGGACCACCATCATCAGTCAGGTACTGGGCCAGGTCATGGCTTTTGGGTGCTTTTAGGCGTGTTTCTGATGGGTTTTATTGTGTTTTTATAAGAAGTGTTAATGTTGCTAGAAAGAGAGCAGGAAAATGCACCAAACAATGCTTGTACATGTGTTTTCATGTCATTTTCTATTGGAGACTATGGAGCTGAAAAGCACTGTGAGAACTGCATGGATGTGAACTGGACCCTTAGGCTGGGTTCACATTAGTGCAATGCCAGATATTGCATGTGATTCACACCAAATTACTGTGCACATCACATGCAATGTCTGTGCAATGCGAATTTCAGCCATACAAACTCAATTCGCATCACATTCGGACCAAACTCGTGCAGGACCCTTTTCTTTGTCCGCATTGGAATTGGATCGCCGGGGTGTAAATCAAATCACGCTGCATTTGCAAACTCATTGTGGGGTGTCCTTAAAGTGGTTGTAAACCCACAATGAAAAAAAAAAAAACCCTGCAAGACAAAGGCATAATGAGCTAGTAAATACTCACCTTAGATCGAAGCCCCGTAGCGGTCCCCGTACACTGCTTCGGCCAGCGATATGGCTCCCATACATAAGTGCCATTGCTTCAGTGTGCATTTCCCGATGACATCGGCACATGCAGATGACAGGGGATATCTTCCAAACCGTGCAGGTTTAGGAGATATCCGGGGTAGCTACAGGTAAGCCTTAATTATAGGCTTACCTGTAGTCAAAAGTGGTTGTAAAGGGTTTACAACCACTTTAACTAAACATACACTCTGCAATCAGTTTGCATGAACAGGGTTGCGATTCAGATGCGGTGCAAATTCGCAGCGAACTCACTGTGAATTGGCGCCGCATCTAGTGTGAACCGAGCCTGAGGCTCAGTTCACACTGGTGTGATGTGGGAAACCCTGCGAATCCAGTGCGGGTTCCCAAATTGCACCTGACTCGCAGGGAGTTCACACTGCCCTCTGCAAATCGCTGCGGGTGTCAATACAAAATTAATGACATCCCAGGTCGGTTCACAGATCGTAATGCGAACTGTAACTTTGGACAGGAATCAGATCGGATGGGTGTGCACATCCATGTGATCTGATTCTGGTACAGACAAAAAAAAAGGGTCCGAATGCAGTTTTTATGGCTGAATTCGCATCGCACAGACATCACATGTGATCTGCACAGCAATGCAGTGCGAATCAAATGCGATGTCTGGCATCGCACCAGTGTGAACCGGCCCATAGGGTATCATGGAATGTAGTGCATTTCTGTGGATCTTGAAACACACTAAGCCCCCGTTCACATGGGCGCTATTTGACAGGTCAAATCACATGTCAAATTGCAGCCTATTACCGGCAATAGGAGCGACCCAATTGATGCGACGCCGACTTTGCGGTGCCGCACCATTTTGCAAAAATAGTCCCTGCACGGCTTTTGGCAACTTCGGGGGCGATTTTAATAGACATCTGTGCATGAACCCGCACAGGTGTCTTTCAAGTCGCCCCCGAAATCGGACTGAAATGTGGCTTTGAAATTGTGTGAGTTCACGATTTAAAAGCCGTGTTTGGTGTGAATGAGGTCTAAGTCCTGGTTCACACTTATGCAATACGCGAACCAGCGGGATGCCAGTGTTCCCACATCGCACCTCACTCGCAGGTAGTTCACACTGCTCTCTGCAAACCTCTGCGGGTGTCAATGACACCCCCAAATCAGTTCACAGATCGCAGTGCGAACTGTGAAATCAGACAGGAATTGGATCGCATGGGTGTGAACACCTATGCGATCCAATTCCAGTGCGCACCAAAAACCGGGTCCTGCACCATTTTGGTGCAAATTCACATCACACAGACATCGCATGTGATGTGCACAGCAATGTGGTGCAAATCACATGCGATGTCTGGCATTGCAGTTGTGTGAAGTCAGCCTAAAAACCGCATAGATGTGAACCTAGCCTGAGGGTGCACAAAGGTATTGTATACAGTGTGTGTATGTATTTGTATATAAACAAATCCATATCTCTGAACACTGATTCACAGGTATCGGACACTGCTGAACTCGTTGGTGAGGATCTTTTCAAATGCAGCTAAAAGAAGCACATGTGAGCCGGAGGTGTGCAAATCCGTCTGGTTCTTGGCTGCAGAATACTGTAGCTGGGAAGAGGTCATGGCAATGTGCTTGAGGTGTACAG
Organism: Lithobates clamitans; assembly: GCA_037952925.1. Lineage (NCBI taxonomy): Eukaryota > Metazoa > Chordata > Amphibia > Anura > Ranidae > Lithobates > Lithobates clamitans. The sequence goes on along the minus strand of JBBGZY010000076.1, from coordinate 2,192,957 downwards.
AAATACAGAGGTTTCTTTTTAAATTGCTTCCTTTATTGAAATATGAAAGCTTATCCTCGAGATGGTGTCTCTCTACCTGTATTCCATGTTTACCTGCTCTTGTTTCCATCAAACTCCCAGTGTTCAGGTAAGCTCAGCAGGCTGGGTTTTAGGGCTATTTCACACCACATTGCAGCGCATGAAAGTTGTGTTTGTGCATATTTCCCACACCACTTGCGATCTGTTGCCTGCAGTAGATCACATGTGATCCGGTTGCTGTGCGTTTTATGAAGTAGTGCATGTACTACTTTTGGTGTGGTCCAGTGCAATTTGAGCCCATTCAAATGAATAGGCTAGAATCCAGGATGGATTAAAAAAAAAAAAAATAAAAAAAAAAAAAAAATCATTTTTTTTTTTTAATTGAATTTTCTATTTAAGATACATTAATAACTCTGCAATATTTACATTTTTGGTAAACGCATTCAGTGAATCCAAGCTCCGCAAGCTGAGATAACCTGCACTGGATTGATGCATCCACACAATGTCACAGTAAAAATGAGATAAAAGAAAGTTCAGCAATACTCCTTTAACCCATTGTTTTGCAAATCTATGTACACGGCAAACTGTATGATTGAATTAGTTCTGAATCGTATCACATAGCACCCTAGGAGATCATTCTCTGCTAGCCTGGTCTGCTGCAGTGCATTAAATGCATTTATTTGAATTCAAGCTCCTTTCACATTGCAGGAAAGGGGTGGTAAAAACAGGTGATCGTTCTGTGTTTTTTAATGCCTACCATGGTAGCTGGAGAGGGTATTACACATGCTGTTGTGCTTCCGGCCCATGCTAATTTTAAATAGGCATGCCGAGTTAAGAGGTGGCACCATATAACCCTTGCCTGTTGAGGTCAATAGGATCACACTGGTATTTCAATACAAAATCTCTTTGGATTGGGAGGGAAAAAGGCATTTAGGAGGCAGTAGGATCACCTCCTGAATGCCTGGAAGCTGCTGCACTCCTACTTCATGAAAAGAATAAGTTTGCATTTCAGAAAAAAATAACGCACATATTTTTGCAGAGACTATTTGCTTTTTTACAGGAGCCTGCAAAGCATTGCACCTGCAATTAGTAGATTGTGAATGCTCTGTTAGGCTCCTGCAGACTTGTCCTCCAGCTTTCTGTCTATAAGCTTATGGGCTTTCAGTTAGAAAGCTGGAGGAAGAGTAAACAGACTCTGGGTGCGCTAATCAGCACAGTAATAGTCCATTGAGAACTACAAGCCATCTGCAGTGGAAGGGATGGTAGTTTATTCATTCACAGATCCCTGTGAATGAATGATGTGCCTGTGCTGGAAGCACCGCACAGCACTGCCAGTTTTGAATGGAACAGTGGCTGTGTGGGGAGAGACCCTGCCTGCTGTCTTGGGGGGGGGGGGGGGTTGCTGGTACACGTTACACCCTAAAAACAGGTCTAATATGTTCCAAAGGTTAACGCTGATCATGTAAAATGTGCGTAATGCACAACATTAAACCCCAAAAATATGCATGCAGTATTTTTTTAGTGGTGCATTGCGGCTCTACAACCCAGGTATGTTTCCAGAATGACGGTACAGTATTATACCAATACACATTATTGCAGCACACTGGTGTGAACAGGTGTTTGGGATTTCAGTTATCATTAGGAACAACTGTGCTGATTACAGTTTTAGCCCAGGTTCACACGGAACTGCGGGAATGAAGCCATGCAAGTTCGACAGAACTCGCAGGATTTCACTCCCGCATGTCAGCCCCAATTTCGGCTGCGATTTCAGAGATATCTGTGCAGGTTTCTGCACAGATGTCAATGTAAATCGCAGCCTGAAATCGCAAAAAGTAGTACAGAATCTGTTTTTTTTAAATTGGTGCAGCACCGCAGATGCTGCATCGCACTGATTAGGACGGTGCCATTGACGGCAATTGCTGCCGCTTTGACATGTCAAAACACTTCAGTGTGAACCAAGGCTTAATGACACCGGACCCATAATTGTGTGTGTGTGATGGGCCTCGATGCAAAATATTTAAGCGGCCCTTTTTCTCACCAATCTCTAGTCCCAAAAGAAAATCCTGTAGAGATGCAGGATACTTAATTGCTTTCTTAACACTTGTATATAGGTTCTCATAAATAGTAATTGCTACTTGGTTCATGGTCTGCTGTGACTACACCCTTAAATTACAAAATAAATTCATGTGTCCATGGTCTTGGCTATCCTGAAAACCTGACCTGAAGTACTTGTGGAGTAAAGAGTGGAAGGGGAAACGCGGTACTGTTATCTAAAGATCTTTTACAGTATATGATATAAAGTAAAATATCTGTTGATCTTTATGCGTTTTGGTACTAAATACTTTTATTGTATAAGTGCTGTATGTCTAGTGGTTTCTACCAAGTTTAACTATAAGGCATATACCAAGTAGAGATGTTTTCCTAGGATTACGTTGGACATGACACTTAGAACTAAAATGACATTTTCTACATATTTTTTTTTATTTTGGAGGAGGGGGGGTTGTAACACCTGTCAGATTTTTTTTTTTTTTTTTTTACATCTGTGCTTCATTAGGGAGATTTTCCTTCACTTCTTGTCCCATAGCCACAACAGGAAGTGAGAGAAAATCTCTCCAAAGTGAGGGAGTCCCTGGTTGTCACCTGGGTCACCAAAACTAGTGTCCCCATTGGAAGGTATCCCCTCTATTCCTGTTATGGGGCCAACTCCAAATTTTATTTTACTTTCACTTGATTATGGTAAATGAACAAATGGATAGGGTGAATCTACCTAATAATAAGTGCACAGACAATAATAAAAGTCAAATCCCTCTTCACTCTATCCAAAACTAAGAAAAAGTTTTATATATATATTATATTGTCAAATATATTGGGACACCTGCCTTTACACGCACATGAACTTTAATGGCATCCCAGTGTTAGTCTGTAGGTTTCAATATTGAGTTGGCCCACCCTTTGCAGCTATAACAGCTTCAACTCTTCTAGGAAGGTTGTCTACAAGGTTTAGGAGTGTGTCTATGGGAATGTTTGACCATTATTCCTGAAGCTCATTTGTGCGGTCAGGCACTGATGTTGGATGAGAAGGCCTGGCTCACAATCTCCGCTTTAATTCATCTCAAAGGTGTTCTATCGGGTTGAGGTCAGGACTCTGCGCAGGCCAGTCAAGTTCCTCCACCCCAAACTCGCTTATCCATGTCTTTATGGACCTTGCCTTGTGCACTGGCTTGCAGTCATGTTCTAACAGGAAGTGGCCATCCCCAAACTGTTCCCACAATGTTGTGAACATGAAATTGTCCAAAATCTCTTGATATGCTGATGTCTTAAGAGTTCCGTTCACTGGAACTAATGGGCTACTAAACCCAACCCCTGAAAAACAACCCCACACCATAATCCCCCCCTCTACCAAATGAGGGACCCGAAAAGAGGAGGATCGGGGCTGCGCTGTGCAAAACATTTACACAGAGCAGGTATAACGTATAACATGTTTGCTGACCATAGATGCCCCTGTGCTCCTTCATCCAGAATGGGGGCACTGTAATTGGGAAGGTGTTACTTGCCAGATCACCAGGTGAAACCAGAGGGGGGAAAGCCTAATAAAACCAATTGCCACTACATCAAAGGATTGGTAAGCTACAATATATTATGTTCTTCCTGTTAATCCCACTTTAAAGTGGAACACTCAACTCGTTTTGGACAGTTCATTCTCTTCCTGTATGGTCACTGGAAAAAAAGTGAAGTAATCCTTCCAATGGGACAAAGTTCCTCTGAAGAAGTCACGTGACGTGACGATATGCATTAGGATTGGAGCACGGGACGCTGCCACAGACAAACAACAGGAGACGAGCTAGGCGCTCGTAGTTACCACACACTGCAGCATTGTTTTAAATGTAACTTAATTGGACTTGTTTTATCAAATAAATATACCTTTTATATGGGATCACGCTATGTGCGTCTCTTTCCCCCTCACACTGTAATCCTTCCAATGGGACAGACAACAATGAAACACTTTGGTAGGTGAAGGGTTATCACCTCTGTCAGGTTTCTGTGCTCCATTGGGATTTTTTTTTTTCTGTGTGGTCACAGGGACAGAAAAAATATCAACAGGACAAGTGGAGGTTCTAATTCTTTCTCATGTTACCAAAAACTAATACAATTTGGCTGGTGTTCTGCTATAAAGTGTATCTTTTGTGATTATTATATATTTTTTTTATTGTATGGCACTGTTGTGACATATTTATAATGAAATATGCCATACTGATAAGGAAAGTGGAGGTACAGAAGACCTCTTGGGGATAAACTGTTGTGTCGCACCTTTTGATACTATTCTGTGACAATCTGTCTTTGTCCCACTGGAACTGATATTTGATACATTACCATGACTGCCCCAACTTTTCCAAATAGCTTATTAAACTCAGCAACTTCAAAGGAGAGATTATTGTGAACGTTTTTTTGGAGTTGTGACAGATTTATATATAATCGCCACTTCTCGTAGTACCATGAGACAGATTTCTGAGTATCTATGACACCCTTTATGAATTCCAGGGATTATGTATTTGGCTTAGGCCGGGTTCACACTATTGCAAATTGGATGCAGAATCCCCGCATCCAATTCGCAATAGCAGGAAAATGTGACAGGCTCTCCATGGAGCCGGTTCACATATCTCCGATGCGGCTCCAGTGTGAATTTGCACAGGTGCCCTGTGCGTCTTTTGGTCCGTTTCAGGTCCGAATTCAGCCCAAAATTTGGGCTGAAATCGGACCTGAAACGGTGAACCAGGACGCACAGGACCCCTGCTGGTAGCTGCATTGGCATCCAGTGTGAAGCGAGCCTTAGATTTGTATCTGGTTTTAAAGGATGGGTTCACCTTTTGCACATCTGGATGACCTAATACTATTTGCAGAGTCCAGAGATCAGGTATCAGCCAATTTGCAGGTAATGCAGAGTCACCTCAACAGGCTAGGCTGGCTTCTAAATCAACAAAAATCGAATCTGATCCCAGCCCAGCAAGTGAGATTTCTGGGCTACGATATAGATTCAATACAGCAGAGAATTTTCCTTCCAGAGGAAAATATTAAAAAAATTAAGGTAGCCGTGAAGTTAGTCCACTCCAATCTGGAAGTATCTGTGCAGGTAGCTATGCCGGTTCTAGCATTATTCACGGCTTCGACTCCAAGGGTGCAATGAGCCACACTTCACGCCCGACCCTCTCCAAACATACTCCAGAGGTAGTCTCATCAGGAACCACTGGAGAAGATCATGATTGCCACAAGGGCAAGGAGGTCCTTATGGTGGTGGAAGGACCTGTCAGGGCTGGGCTCAGCCCTTGCTTGTCATAGCTGGCTGTTCAGCTGTCGCCTAATTGCCAGCTCCTTTCGCTCCACAGTGACTCACCTGTTGATGATATCGTGCTCGTCAGTTCTGCCTACTTTAAGCCGTCAAGCCCATATGATCTCTGCCTTTGCTACATCTCTAGAGACGCTCTCCTGTGTTCCTGTTAAAGACTTGCTTGGCTGACATTCCTTCTGGCTTCAGATCCTGCTTGCTGTTCTACTACGCTCTATGGTTTTACTTACTTTAACAATTCTTATGGTGGCAGTGACCTCGGGCCGCAGGATAGGTGAAATCCAGGCCCTTCTAAATTACGAACCTTTTTTGTTTGTTTTCCAGATTTCAGATTTTCCAGATTAATCCTAAGAACAGATCCAGGTTTTCTCCCGAAAGTATCTTTGTTCCACTGCACTCAGCTGATGATACTACCTACCTTTTTGTCAGGCTACTTGCGGCCTGGGAGAGGAGGCTTTCCACACTTTAGATGTCAGGGAATGCCTTTTGAGGTATCTGGACGACTTTAGAAACCTTGTTCATCATTTTAGCGGGAGCACACAAAAGAGAGATGGCTTCCAAATGCACCTTGAGAAGGTAGTTGAAGAAGGCTCAGGGAGGCCTACACAGCAATGAGCAAAGAACCTCCGGAGGGGATAATTCCATTCCACACAGGCAGTGGTGGCATCCTGGGCAGAGAAGACTGGAGCATCACCAGAACAAATCTGTAAAGGGGCCACTTGATCCAGTTTCTCCACGTTCATCTGGCACAACAGGCTGGATATACTATCTGCCTCTGACCAATCCTTTGGCAGGAAGGTCTTGCAAGCAGTGGTCCTGAAGTACTATACGTTCTCTGTTATCATCTCCAAGGTGCTGTCCTGAAAGGGGAGGGGAGAAAACATTAGACTTATGGGTAGTGGTATTTCTATGAGCCTTTCAGGACAGCAACTATTACCGTCCCTTGAGCATTGTGAATAAAATTATATTATCTCTTGTGGTTAGTGTTTTCTGCTAATGTCTTCCAGCATGATGGAGAAATTCTCGTGGACGGCTGACGGCATGGTGGAAGCAGCTGCATTTAAAGGGGTGTTGACACAGCAGTGTTTCCTGTGCAAAGGTGGAGCTGCGCTCTCTCTAAGGTGCTATCTTGAAAGGCTCATAGAAATACCATTACCTAAGTCTAAGTAAGGTTTTCCTAGACCTTTGCAGTAATAGTGTGACAAAAAAATTGGAATTTCCACTTTTTCATTCTCTAGGGCAGGGCTTGACAAATCTCAGGTGTCAGGTCGTCATGGCGACTTGCATCCTGGCACCTAGGCTTTTGTTAGCCAACATAAGAGAAGGGGTTTTGTTGTTGAAAATAAATATTTGTTAGTTTAAAAAAAAAACGGCTCAATTTTTTTTAGATGGCTCCTAGATTCAAAGCGAATTTTTCAAGCCCTGACTTGCATTACAATACAATGAGTGCAATACACATTTATTTACACTACAGAAAATATGCAATATTTCTAAGATGTACAATATAACGGTCATTGTTTTCACTGTAACTTATTTTCAAATTGCATACAATGATACACTTATAAAAGTGTTTATATTGCCTAAAGCAGGGGTAGGAAACCTTTAGAGCACGGTGTGCCGAATTTTTTTTTCAAAGAAATTGAGCATGATGATTTTATAACAAAAAAATGTCAACTTTACACTCTCAATCACGAAAGGATTTTTTTTTTATAAAGTAAATGCTGTAAACTGCTTTAGTAGTGAGAAATTAACATCCTGCACTCGCCTCAGATCAGCCCCAATTCCTGCAACTCCACACCTCGGATGAGCCCCAATTCATGCACCTTCACACCTCAGGTCATTGTCCCCCCAGCAAATCGGTTTCACCACTGTACCCTCCTGCTCATCTGCCCCACCAATGTACCCCCTTTCTCATCTGCCCCACCACTGTACCCCCTGCACATCTGCCCCATCACTGTACCCCCCTGCTTTTCTGTCCCACCGCTAAACCCCTTTCTCATCCCTCCCACCAATGTACCTCCTGCACATCTGCCCCGCCACTGTAACCCCCCTGCTCATCTGCCCCATCAATGTACCCCTTTTCTCATCTGCCCACCACTGTACCTCCCTGCACATGTGCTCCACCTCTGTATCCCCATGCTCTTCTGTCTCACTACTGAATCACCTTCTCATGCGTCCTAACACCGAACCCATCTGCTCATCTGCCGCACCACTGTAACCCACTTTCTCATCTAACCCACCAATGTGCCTCCTGCACATCTGTCACCTCTGTACTCCCTGCTCTCCTGCCCCACCACTGTAACCCCCTGCTCATCTGCGCCACCAATCTACCTCCTTTCACATCTGCCCCACTGCTCTACCCCCTGCCTTTCTGCGCCAACACTGTACCCCCTGATCTTTTGTCCCACCGCTGAACCCCCTTCTCAGCTCTTCCACCACTGTACCTCCCTGCACATTTGCCCCACCGCTGTACCCTCCTGCTCATGTGCTCCACTGCTGTACCCTCTTCTCATCTATGATATGCGTGATATGCAGAGTGGTGAAAGGAAGCAGAAATGAGACACATCTACCTGTCCTGATACACTCATCCTGCTGATCCGCTTCTCGCATCCAGCCCACGTGCTTGTATGTGATGTCACATACAAGCATATGGAATGGATGAGCTCAGGTCAGGGACATTTTGTGAAAACAGTGGGCCTGAGCAGGATCACAAGTTGGGCCCCAGCAGCTGAGAAAAAGTGGTTGGATGTGATTTTCACTGCGCTGAATACTGGCAGTGGCTTAAAGGGACACAGAGTGCAGGGGTTCAGTAGTAAGTGACACAAAGGTTCAGGAATAATTTCAACAAAGTTCCCAGAAGCTCAACAGTAATTCCACAAACTGTCACCTTATTGTGGTTTTCTCAATCACAGTGAAATCCCTTCTTTCTGAGATTGGTAGTGCAAACCAAGCGAGCCATCTTCCTCCAGATGGTGGACGGGGCTAGCAGGACTGTGATTGGCTTTAGCCGTGGCCAAAACAGTCCTCCTCCTCCTGGAAACAGGGACCGCCCCCCCCCCTTAACAGGACGGCACCCAGTCTCTTCCCCATAACAAAAGCTGACGATCGCAACTACAGCAAAGTTTGAGAACCAAACAATGTTTCCCATCTTTTACAATGTGTGGGTGCACAGTGCCCCCCCAGTGCAGGTGCGGTGTGGGGAATTCTGAAATTGGAATGCATTAGTGTCTCACTGACACTACCCTGCGCTGCTCTGCTGATGGGGAGGAGTTGAGTGACGGCAAAAGAGGCTTTGCTTGCCGGGGGCTGCCTACCCCTGGCCTAAAGCCTTCGGTCACATTGACATTTTCTGTGTGTATTTATAAAAAGTGTAGCAAAAGAAAAAAAGTAGAGGCATTGATAGTATTACTAATTCATTTCCATCAGTTTTTCTGTGGGATAGTAAAAGGAGTATGATGGCTTACTGAGGATAACTAGTAATTAATTTACCAATAAGTATGTAGTGTATAAAAGTTGGAATTTAAGTTGCCCAGTATTGCTGTAATTGGGCCATCTGCTCACAAAGGAAATGGGAGGGATATCTGTATTTTGTTTGTATGCACTAAAATTCATTTTAAGTTTTTTTTTTTTTTTCAGAAAATTTGCACTTGATAAATGGCTGAGCAAATATCGTGTGGCATAAAAAATTGCAACAGCCACCATTTCATTCTCCATGGCCTTTGCTTTCAGAAAACATGTTTGGAGGTCCAAAATAATTATCTAATCAGATGTTGATTTTAATACATATGTGAGAAATGTCAGATTTGCATTGAAAGGTAAAGGTAAGCGCCTTTGAGAACGTCGATGACGAAACGCGTAAGGTGGAGCTACGTACCTACGTCATACGCGGAAGTCGGAGAGAGTGTGGAGCGCAGCTGAGGCGCACGCCGCTCAGCTGGTAGCGTACATCCACGAGCTCCTCTCCGGGCTTGATCTCCCCTGCGCAGTGTGATACTTTCACTCCCTCAGGAGTGTTAATTGTTTTTAAACCTTCATTTTATTTTTATTTTACTGGTCATTGGACCTAATAACTTTTTAATAAATACAATATGTTATCACACTATGGGAGCCCTGTTTTCTTTTATATGAGGATAAAGCCTAAACCTAAAGGACAGTTACACCTGGAGCGGAAGCCCCCTAGGGACAACCCCATTGGACAACTACATCGGATTCCAAGAAAGTATCGAGGATACTAGATGCCATTCACCCCTGCAGGGGTGCAGGGAGCGGGTGAGTGGGGACCCTTGAGGGGGAGCACCTAAGTCACTGGATTTCAACTGTCATCACCACAGTCACCTCACGCAGAAATTTTTGAATGAAGTATCTTCAAGATAGGACTTTCACAATATTGATTTTTATCTATAATTTTTTCTATATATTATATTTGTGTCGCAATCGGTATATTTCTGAAACAATCGGTCACCTTATATATATTTTTTATCTATTTTTTTTTTAATGTGTTATATATTTATATATTTTTTTGTCACGCCAATTGTGCACAGTGGAGATCTAGTGGTAATATGTAACCAGTGGATGGCACTGGATGTGGACGGATAAGAGACTCTCTATTAGCCACTGCAGGAGTTGTAAGAACGAATTGTTCAATAAGGTTAACCCTTTATACAATAGTAGAGAGTTGTGTGCAGATACACCTATTATCTATAATTATTGGGAATACCACTGATGATACTTTCTGTTACACTTGTGTGTATATATATATATATATATATATATATATATATATATATACACTTTGTTGCTATACTGGTTCAATATGGATGCATTTTTTGGTACGGGATATTTATCCCATTGGGCACATATACACTTTATTACACGGTTTCGTCCAAGCACACCTATAGTTCACTACTAGGAGAGCACACAAATAATTTTGAGCTATATAGCTAACACATAACTGATACGTACCCATGCAGGTAGCGCCACTTGCCCCTACCCACACATATCTTTACTCTTTATCTCATCCCTGAGGGGGTGAGTAAGGGGAGGCTGCAAGCCTTGGTCTGTGAGCGCGGAAATCTCAATCCTTTTTAAACCTATTCCATATACAGTATATATTTATACAGTAGTAGTGGAAACTCTTTATTGGCCATAAAAAAAACTGTTTTCTGATTTGAATATCTATAGTCAAGATGTAAAATCATATACATTTCTACACGTATTTCAAATATTTCTAGCCTTCTCTTGTTAGTCTGAACAATGTTCAAGTTTGTAAACTTACTTTGTGAAGATCCCCCCCACACATTTACTACTTGTATTCTGTGACATTCATTCACTATGTCCTGTGAGTAAGCATTGCTGTCACAAATTTTACACAGCCTACCTTGAGAACGATAGAGATGCTGAGAGGAGGAGTTTCAGGAATCTTCAGAAACTGAAAGTAAACCAAAGGCATGGGCGTAGCATAAGGGGTTGCAGGGGTCACAATCAGGGGCCCCTGCAACCTCCCTGTCATATTATCATATCCTCCAGCTCCAATCTGCACTAGGGCCCCACAGCCACGCTCCAATACTGTGCTTCCACTTTGCCTTCCACAGTCCACACCCCTCTGTTCTCATTGCCTGGGGAGAAGCTGTGAGCCTTTTCCTGAATGGAGAGGAGCATGGGGTGAGAACAGCCCAGGATGGGTAAGTGTCTTTGCTGTGTGCTGGCAACATGGAATGGTAACCGAACTCAGCAAGTTAAGAGGAGAAGAGTGCCGTCCTGTAGCCATGATGGGACGGATGTTACTGGTGAGGTGAGACACCGCTCAGTGTCTCCTAGTCACCAGCTGGGATTCTTTGTACCCCCCACCTGGAGATGTCTGCTTACCCCACTGACAACTGGGAAAAAGACACACACCTCTGGGAGGTGACCTTCCCCCCAACACTTGCCAACACTGACAAAGAAACCTTCAGAAATTGCTAAAACAAATCCCTTACCTCCTGGGGGGGCTCCAGATTTTGTGTCACATGGACTTGCCCCCGCAGAACTAGGTTGGGCCCCCCCAAAGCCCCCTGACCACCCCCTCCGACCTGTATGCTATGCCCATCTGCTGAGCTCCTTTCCCATTACAGCACTCTATACTGCTCCTCCTCTGCAGGGCTGAAATCACATTCCTTTACAACACAGCCAGTCAGCCACCATCTTCACAGGGTGTATCTGCCTACTGCAACTACACTGCCGTTCCAACCAGAGAATTTCACAGGTCAGAACGGCAACATAAAAGCCAGATACACCTTGTGCAGGCTGACAGACTGTGTGTAAAGGAATGTGTTTCCAGCCCTGTGTAGTGTGAAGGGAGGAGCTGTATACAGTGCTGGGATGGGAAAGGAGCTCTGCCAAGTGACCTGCTAGGGGTCCCTGTCCTCTGATTCTCCAGCGGTGATCCCTGTCCTCTGATGTAAAGAGGAACTCTGGGAACTTAAAACTCTTAAGCCACTTTGAGTATCTTGGCATGCAGTGGGTGTATCTGCAAGCACGGTGGTAGTGGGGGGGCCATGTCAACTTTTGCATCGGGGCCCACAAGCTTCAAGCTACGCCTCTGACCAAAGGAATGAGCAGATGAGAAGCTGCCAATTAAACAGGGAATCCATGAAGTTGTGGAATGAGATTATAACAGACAGACAGAACTCACAACATGAAAGGAGATTTTTCAAGTAAGCTTATTTCCCGACGTCAACATGGCAGCATACATATAATATAGCGCCTCCCCTATATCCACCAACAGGACCTGTTTAAATCTATAAAAGTCTAACTGAAAGCAACCTCCCCCATTCTCCTTTTTGTCCTCGAGATCTACACCCACAAGACTGCGATGTTGCAATAAGTTTCTACCTCCTGACTGTGTTGGTGTCCGTCTGGGTTCAGCCTCTCCCAGGCGCAGTCCCACATCTTAGGTTGCTAAATGCACCAACAAGGTGGGGGAGCCCCTTCTAGTGGTCTTTTGGGGCTGAGGAGTTCTCTAACTAGAGACGTCAGAACTTCATGTGTTGCACCTGAGGTGGTGTTGGTCCTGGAGTCCATGATGCATGTATTTCTTTGCACACCTGAACTGATGTTTAGTTGCTGCAGTCCATCATTCATGTGTTTTTCTGCACGCCTGAGCTGGTGTTTGGATGCTGCAGTCCATGATGCATGTGTTTTCTCTGCACACCTGAGCTGAATCCTGGTGCTGGTGTTAGTGCTGCATTTTCTTTTCTCTTACAGGTATGTGCTATCCCTTTTTGTTTTTCCTCCCTTGCCTCAAACTTCATTAGGCTTTATAATGTTTCCTTTGTGGGAGCAATTTGAGTTTTTTCTATTGTCTGCAGTTTTTTCCTTTTTGTCTGCAGTTTTCTTCCTTTCATCTGTGGCTTTTCCTGTGACCAGCATGCGTGCATGATCCAGTTCAGGTTTTGTGGCTGTTTCCAGTCTCAGGGCCGGCCTCCCTCATGTAGTAGGGTGACCACATTTCCAGACTGCCATTCAGGCACACCGCCCCCCTTCCCAAAAAAAGATGATTTCAAAACTCTCGCCGATGAGGGTTTTAGAGCAGCGGTCCATGACCTTTGGACCGGGGGAAGGGGGTTAGGTTGGGGGGTGGGAGAATGTCGATTGAAGGGAAATTTGGCGGCGGGTGATTTGTTGAATGGCTGGTGTTAGCACTTAAATCATCCCGACACCATGCTTGATATGGTATCAGGATGATTGAAGCACATTTTTTCTATAACTACATTATAATATATAATGAAATAGTTCACTCACCATAATGCAGAATCAGCGGGAGCCCTGAACAGGTCACTTGCCACCAGATGCAGCTTGCCACCGTCACTTGCCACTGTCGCCTGCTGCCAGATGCAGTGCGTCACTTGTCACCATCACATGCCACCAGATGCAGTGTCACTTGCCACCTGGAGCCTGTCCATTGTGCAGTGTCACGTTCCACCCACAGCCTGCCCACTGTGCAGTGTCACTTTCCACCCACAGCCTGCCCACTGTGCAGTGTCACTTGCCACCGCAGCCTGCTCACTTTGGAATATCACTTGCCACCGCAGCCTGCTACAAGTCTAACACACCAGTGCCCCAGCTTCCCAGGTTAGGCCCCCCACTACTGTGGCTCCTCCCAATGGCAGTGTGGCACAGAGGTTGGGGAGTGCCCTGCTTTAAAGCATGCTGGAGCCTGGAGATGATAGAGGAGGTTTGTGTCAGCGGACGTCCATGGTGGAGGCAGAGCCGGCCCGGAGATGATAGAGGAGGCGGGTGGAGTTGACATCCATGGTGGGGCCGGAGCCTGCGCAAGCCTGGAGAAGATAGAGGAGGTGGGTGCCAGATGTTCGTGGTGGAGGCGGAGCTGGCCCGGAGATGATAGAGGAGGTGGGTGGAGTGGGCATCCATGGTGGAGGCGGAGCAGGCCGTGCAGGGAGCACTAGGTGCAGAGGGGGAGGAAGTTAACTCCTCATCCACTTTGAATGCGGGGCAGGGAGTCGCGGCCGTGATGTCACTGGTTGCTAGACGCCTGGTGGCTGAAGCAACTAGTGGCCTAGCCAGTAGAAAAGTCTCTCAGGTAATGGTGGAGGCGGAGTGAGCGCCAGAGCTATGGCGGGGTTTGCTCCTGTCAGCTTAATTCCGGGACACTGTATTGTCCCGGAATGAAGGTGCCCGGGACCTAGGACAGACCTGCCGATTGCGGTACTGTCCCGGGCAATCCAGGACATGTGGTCACCCTATCGTGTAGTGACCATATTCGTTATGGCATATCCAGGCTCTTGCATGTGTGAGGTGGATTTTGCACTGGAAACATCTTCTGTTTTCCCTTGCTTATGCTGCAGGTAAATGGGGGGAGAAAAACTATTTGGGCACATCTATGTATCTGTATGCTTCTTTCTCTAATTCTCCTTCCTTTCTCTTTCTGTGCAGTGCTGACATCCTTGCTCCAATAGGAACTATCTGCCACATAGCCAAGACCTCCATGTGCTCAGGTAGAGATCATCAGTCTGGTAAGTAAGGAGAGAAAAAAAAAAGAGTGCCTTTCCATGACCTTCATGACCTTCATCTTCTAATGCAACCTAGCCCGCTCTTGCTCTAGGTTAGGGTCAAGCTAAAAGAGTGCTGCCATGTCATGTCCAGTGTGAGCTCATACAGCCCTGCAGGTTTCGCCCAGGAGACACAGAAAGTTACCAGTGAGTTTCAGTATCCCCCCCCCCCCGCGCTAACAGCGACAAAAGAGTAAAAATGCTGGGCCTGCGGTGTGGACCTATTACTAACATCTGTGGATATTGCCGCCAAAACCTCTCGAGGGACAAAGGATGCTGTAAGCCAGCAAGTCACGGCCATTCATGGGCAAGTAGTTAGAGAGTCTCTAACTGAGTTCTCCAACCACTTATGCCTGCAGACCCGGGTGCAGCATCAAGGATGCAGCCCTGCAGATGAGTTCCGGGCATCACTTCTAACCAAGGAGGGTACCTTTATCCAAGCCATTCACCCTTGCCTTACACCTGGCTACACCAGAGGTAGACAAGGGTTGGTCATCCTCCTTGAAGAGGCTAAGCAGGTTTTGAGTGTCTCTTGGGTCCAGTCATTTATAAGGGTGGCTAAGCAGGCCCAGAATGGGATGACCCAGATGACTGCCTTTGAAGTCAGAACATTCTTCAAATTTTTAAGACACGGCCTTCCCTAATCCCCAATGAATGGAAAGGTGAGGAGGTTGATTCAAGAAGAGTGGCAGTAGTGATATTAAGTTTTAAATAAGTATGCAGCTGCAAAATGATACCTTACCCCGAAGAGAAGTGCTGTATCTCTGGTCAAAAGAATGGCACTGCATTGACCTAACGCACTTAGCATGCGTTGCATTAACACACACTTAACATGCGTTGCAGTAAAACACACTTTACAGCATTGCACCCTACTGCAAAGGTATGGACCCTTCCATTATGCATTTTGTCAGGAGTGTTATTCTTCCCCCGGAAGATTCAGTTTCCATTGGCTGTACCCACAATCGATGAATTGACGGATATCTGAGAGATTCAGGTTGAGAGGCTGGGGGCGCTTGTAAGCCAGTAATTGCAGGACTTTGTGGCAGGCGCAATACAGTTGGGATCCAGAATCTCGAGGTCACTCTCACCCATGAATTGCTGAAAGAACAGATTATTAGTGCTCTTGGTGAGCTTAAGTGCTCAGCGTATTATGTGGATGAAGTAGCATTTGTAGTTATCAGTGTTCTCTTATGGCAGTGTTGAATTCAGTGACAATAAAGAGGGCTTTAAAGCCCAGTCTTTGGTCATCAAACCCCATCCTCAGACAGGGTGGTCGTAAGTGCTTGTATGATGACAAGTTTTTTTCCTCTGAACAGAAGTTTTGACTATTCCAAGAGACTCACCGCTGCTCAACCCTGGATGTCCTCAGTTTGCTGTGCAGATGGATGGTACTCGCAGTCGGCTCTTGATTGCCGTATAACAGTGTTTAAGCTTCATAGAGTGCACACATCCTTGGAATATTGAGCACTCTTTATTGGTAACAATTAAAAGTCACATGTACATCACAATGCTAAGCATTATTCCAGGATCAATCAGTGGTTAGTCTGGCCTTCCTCCTCATAGGAGGTTGACGCTCCAGGTGAGTTCTTTCTGCTAATTTGTTCCACTCTACATACCAGGACTCAAGATCCTTTTGCCAGAAAACACCCATGGTAAAAACTTCAAGAGCGAATGGAAGGGTGTGCAAGAACACCTTCTGAAGGAAACACAGCCATGGTCCTTTTCAATCCCTTCATCCCCTACAGGAGTCTGGTTGATGGTAGCCCCCCCCCCCCCCCGGGGTGGCCAATTGTGCGCACAGATGGTAAAGACCATTTTTTTTGGGACCCATGGGTGTTTTCTACGATAAAACTCTGTTACTTTTGGTGCTTCAGATATCACTCTCCAGAACATTTCTTCATCCTGACCAAAATAGCACATTCCGCTCAGGAAGTGATTACATCAATATTATAAGACTGCAATGGGGAATAATTCAAAGTCCTTCCTCAGAGGAGAGTACAAGACTGTAAATTTCTCTATGTCTCGTACAATGAAGACCGGTGTTGAATTTAAAGAAACTGAGTCTCGGTGGGAGATGGACATTTTCAGTTTGTGTGTTTTCCTTTCAGGGCTTTCCACCTCACCGATGACCTTTATGCAAGTCCTAATCTCTTTGAAGCCCCTTTAAGGAAACGGGGGTACTAGTTCAAAGGGGGATTCTTCTGGCCAGCCTGAGAAGTTTTAGCTGGATAGGAGGTGTCAAGACAGCTGGAGCAGACCTGGATAGTCATAGATACGGAGGCCCAGTTCAATGCTCAAATTAGTACTTTTCGCCTCCTCCTTTGAATGGGCCAGGCAGTTGTCAGCTTCCCAATGTAGCGGTCTCCTGGAAACTATGAAACAATGAGGTCTTGCATCCCTAAGCTACCCTGGGCACACTGGATTCACTGGATGTTCCAAAGAATTTCCTTTTTGCAGCTCAGATGTGCTTCTCAGATGCACAGGGGCCTCTGGTGATGGATATTTCAGTGGACCCCCAATTGATCCTGTTTGGTAGGTTCATTATCCGGGACCATTGTCGCCACTGATGCCAGTAATTGGTTCCCAATGAATGGGTCTTTAATTGGATATCTTGCCCATATCACTCAAGTATGGGGCCACTCTCAGCTGAGACTGTTTGCATCACCCTCCATTCACAAGGTGCCTCTCTTCCTACCCTCAACCATTGGTAGAGGAAGTGGATGCTTTCACTCACCCAAGGAACAGTCACCTAGCAGATGCCTTTCCTCTACTGCCTTTGGTTATGAAGTTCCAGGGGAAACTATTGTCTGAGGGTCTCACTGTGATAGCAAGCATGCCGATTGGCCCCCGGGGCTTTGGGTTTACCCTAGCCATGGAACCTAGCCAGGACCAAGCACTTCAGCTGCCAGTGTTTCCACACCTGTTGACTGGAAATTGAGGAGGAAGGATTGGAGGACTTTGGCCATCTTCTGGAAGTGGTTTAATCCTGGCAAGTTTCCAGAAAGGACGTTAAATCATGCTATTTATTCCAAAGTCTGGAACAGATTCACATCCTTTGCAGAATTTTCATCCTCGCGACCCTGAGGTTGCCGGGTTGCTATAATTTCTTCACATGTACCTGGATTTTGGGCTCAGCCTAGTTCCATAAGGGCTCAAATTTCATCCATTGTGGCTTTCACCAGGGAAAGTAGGAACAAACTGTTACTGGGACTTTAAACGCAACTTTTAACACCAGGGAGATTTTCCATAAAACAGATTTTTATTTCATTAATAATACTTTCACTGCTAATAAAGTAGAACCAAAGCAAATAGGCAGCAGAGTGCGGGATGAGCGGACATGCTGACTAACACTCCACTCCCCAGGCCTTGATAGATTACACAAACAGCGGCTGACAGCGCATCCACACAGCTAGCCGGACCATGACGACATGCAGACAAGCAGCATTACAACCAGCTGGAGGTGGAAGGGGAGTAAAAGGGAGGGATACAAGCTTACCTCTCCCCGCATACAGCAGAGCCAGGATGCCCAGTCAAGAGACACGAAGAGATGAAGCGCCGTACCCTGGACTCCAGTGGAGGTCATTCAACGATCCGCTGCAGCCCCCTGAGTTCTGACCGTGGATCTCTGACATCGGGTCGTGGCTTTCAGACATGCGGCTGAGGCTCTCTAATACATGGTCGGGGCTCTCCAGCAACTGGACAGGGAAGGATGGGATTCCAGGCACGTTCATAATTTACTGGTTCACCGTAAAAAGATAGTGGAAACCCAATCTATAGTGGCAGAATTCCATCAATGCTATAAGGCCTTATATAATATCCAGCTGTCTTCTTCGAGTGCCATGGAGGGACAGCGGGTTGATGAGATCCAAGATTATATCAAGGATTTAACACTGCCCGCTTTGCCCTCTGTGGTTATCGAAGAAATAGAACACCCAATTACCACTGATGAACTGGGCAGAGTAATATCGGCCTTGCCAATAGGTAAAAGTCTGGGGCTGGATGGCCTGACAAACGCATACTATAGTGTATATTTCTACATTAACATCTCCATTATGTAGTTACTTTAATTCAATTAATGCCTCTAATCCTTTGCCTCCAGAAGGCCTATTGGCTTACATCACAATACTCCCTAAATCAGGGCAGGAGCCACAATATTGTGCCAATTATAAACCAATCTCCCTACTTAATTCCGACACTAAGCTTCTAGCTAAGATCTTAGCCCTTTGATTACAGGATCATATAGTGAAGTTAGTTCACCCAGATCAGACGGGTTTTATGAAGGGCTGTGAAGCTAGAGACAAATCTGTTCGTGCACTCCATATTCTCCACTGGATACAACATGGCCCTTATAAAATCCCAAGAGTGGTATTATCAATGGATGACGAAAAGGCATTTGATAGGGTGAATTGGGTCTTTATGACCGAAGTGTTGAGGGGGGTGGGCTTAGGTGATCGTCTGATGGGCTAACCCATAGCACAACCCTAGCACTATATGCAAATCCAAGAGCTAGGGTTGAGGGGAAAGGTACACTCTCGGACTATTTCTATATACGTAATGGCACGAGGCAAGGGTGTCCTCTCTCCCCATTATTATTTGCTATGATATTGGAGCCTTTTCTCTGTAAAGTGAGGAGAAATATGGAGATATCTGGGATATGTATTGGGTCTGTCGAACACAAAGTTTCAGCATATGCTGACGTTCTATTATTCTATCTCTCCACCCCCCAGACATCATTATCTGCTCTAATGTCTGAAGTTTATAGATTTGGCATCTTATCTAACTTTAAAAAAAACTTTGAGAAGTCTATACTCTTACCCAGCCACATCCCTTCAGCTATGGCAACGACTGTGCAACATTCCTATCCTTTTATTTGGAATATTGACTCTTTGTTTTATTTGGGGGTACATATTACGTTGGACCCAAAACTTTTATATGATCCTAATTATAGTTCTTTATTGACAGGGGTAATAGGGGACCTGCAGAGATGAAAGGGCCATTATTTAACATGGTTTGGAAGGGTGAGTGCTCTTAAAATTAGTGTATTACCCAGAATAATTTATATCCTACATACGATACCGATTACACTCCCACAGATCTTTTTTAAACATCTACGGAAAGCCTTTATGTTGTTCATATGGAATGACAAACGTCCTAGATTGGCCTATGATATCTTACGTAGAAGTAAACTGAAAGGGGGAGTGGAGTTACCAGATGTAGCTTTGTATTACAAAGCTATGTCTCTAGTACTTATTTTGAACTGGTGCCATGATTCTTCAAGCAAATTGTGGGTCTCTTTAGAGAAGACAATAGCAGGGAGGAATCTGGCAGGCGCCCCATGGATTCCGACTATATCCAGGGACCTCTCAGATTGGACATCCCCTTTAACCCAGAATTCTTTATCTGTGTGGGATAAATTGAATAAATCAGGTAAATATGCCCCTCAGATATCCCCACTGGCTCCACTGGGAGGATACCCTTGGTTTCCTCCAGGGGAGGAAGCAGGATTCTTAGGTGCATGGGGGCTGGACGGGGACACTACAAGTGGCAAATTTTCCCCACAGGGAATTTTATCCCCTTTTTCAGAGCTGGTGTCAGTCTTGGGGAATGTACCCGTAGCCAGGTGGAGATACCATCAAATGACGTTTTTTTTAAATAAATTGAAACTTCTACTAAGGTAAACTCGCTCACTACATTTGAATCTTTATGTGTATATACACCAAATGCTAGACATCTGCTATCACAAATGTATAGACTGGTCCTTAGTGGCCAAAACACTACAGTCCCTTATTTTATTAGAGAATGGGAAAGAGTGTTAAATCAGGTATTTACTTCCATACAAATTAAAAAATTGATTAATTCAACTCACTCTACTTCTATAAGTTCTCATGTACAAGAACTGTCATATAAATTCATGGCTAGGTGGTTTCAGGCTCCAGTTAGGCTGGCACAGATGTATCCGACAGGTGATGCCTGCCGCTGGAGGGGTTGCAAGCAGAAGGGCACATTTCTCCACCTATGGTGGTCATGCCCTAAGATTAAACCATTTTGGGAGGCGATTGCCCCGTGGGTCAAAAAGTTGACTTTTAGACCCATGGAATTTACACCTTTATCTTTCCTATTTCATGGGGTGCCCTTGTCTGTTAAGTCCTACAAAAAGTATCACTCCACATTTATTGAATGCAGTAAAATTATTAACACCTAGGTTTTGGAAACAATCTTTATGACCTACTTTCTTGGACTGGAAAAGAGAGGTTAATTCAATAATGGAAGCCGAACGATGGGTGTATGTGGCCAAAGACCAACAGGATAAGTTTAAAAATATATGAGCAGGCTGGGAGTACTATTCTTCAGAGATCGATATAGAGTAGACACTACTTATGGTTCGATATATTTTTTTTTGTGTGTTTCTTTGTTTAAACAGTGTGCATAAAGTGCCCCATGTTCTCTGCATAAATGCTCCTGTAATTTGTTACACAGGTTAATGAATTTGAATGTTTATCATTAGCCTATTTAATTTATTTATTTACATATTTCTTTATGTATTTAGTTGTCTTTCTGTTTTTTCATTTTTTAATTTATTTTGTAATTTTTTTTCCTTCTCCCTTCCCTTTCTTGTGTATATGTGTATATGTGTGTGTGTGTGTGTGTGTGTGTGTGTACATTATATATATATATATATATATATATATATATATATATATATATATATATGTATGTATTAGAGGTCGACCGATATATCGGCCGATATTTGGCTTTTTTTACTTAATCGGCATCGGCTGATTGTGCTGATAAAAAAAGCCGATTATAACTTCAGCAGGACTTGCAAATGACTTCTGTAATAGAAGTCAATGCAAGTTGCCTGACATTATCTTTAAAAGACTTCTCTCCTCCTCTGGGCAGCCTGCCAAGTCTGATAAGAAGAAACATTGTATCTCTTCATGTTCTTTAATCAATGAGCTGAACTCTGTGTGTAGAAGTTCTCAGTTTAACCATTTAAAGACTGAATCTTTTCTGACACTTGTTGCTTACAAGTAAAAATCCTGTATTTTCTGCTAGAAAATCACTTAGAACCCTCAAACATTATATATATATTTTTTTTAGCAGAGACCGTAGGGAAAAAAATAGCGGTTGTTGCAATATTTTATGTCACACGGTATTTGCGCAGCAGTCTTTTAAAACGCATTTAAAAAAAAAAAAAATACACTAATGAAATAAAAAAAAAAAAAATAAGCAGTTAAGTTAGCCCATTTTTTTTCGTCCAAAAGTTTTGATTACCTGTTTTTGTGTATTTAATATTTAAGATATCGTTATTTTTTTTAAAATCTAAATTATACATACAAGTGAACTGATTGGAGGTTTGTTTTGTTTAATAAATGTTTAAATGTAAAAAAATTTCTGTATTACTTAAGGCTGCTTTCACACTGGAGCGGGCATGCGTTGACGGTAAAACGCTGTTAGTTTTATCGGTGCTTTACCGTCATTTTAGAGGCGCTATTCGGCTGCTAGCGGGGCGCTTATAACCCAGCTAGCGGCTAAGGAAGGGGTTAAATGCGCCCCTGAAGCGCTGCTGCCGAAACGCTTTGCAGGCGCTTCGGCAGCGGTGCGCATTCATTTCAATGGGCAGGAGTGGTGGAGGAGCGGTATACATCGCTCCAAAGATGCCGCTTGCAGGACTTTTTTTAAACATCCTGCCAGCGCATCGCCTCAGTGTGAAAGCACTCGAACTTTCACACTGAGACTGCAGGGGAGCCGTTTTACAGGCACTTTACAGGCGCTATTTTTAGCCCAAAAGCACCTGAAAAACGCCCCAGTGTGAAAGGGGTCTAACTGTTAGATTTTATGAGATGAAGGGAAAAAAAAAGAAGAAAAAAAAAAAATCGGCCTAATATATCGGCCCAAAAAAATCGGCATCTTATATCGGCCATCGGCCACCGCGATTTCTAAATATCGGCATCGGCCAGAGAAAAACCGATATCGGTCGACCTCTAGTATGTATACATGTATGTAAATGTGCATAGGGGGAATATGTGTTGAATTGTTGTCTCCGATATTACCCCAAGGAGTTACATGGGTATTTGGATGTGTGGTCTGAAGTAAGAGATGTGGTGTAACATATATCTTATATGTTTAGAAGAGTATGGGCACACAAGGGTTGGGGCAATAGTAGTAATTATAGTCACCTTATTTAAGCGTCTGGGGGCATGGAGCCCCCCAGGGTCTCATTCACTTCAGTTAGATAATGCACTCTGTGTGATTGTGTAGAGGGAGGGAAAGAAAGAAGAGAATAGAATTAAAATATTTTATTAATTAATTTTTATTTCTTTTTATTTTTTTTTTTTCTTTTCTTTTAGTCATTTTACTAGGAGTTTGGGGGTATAGGGGCCTCTTGGAGGCCTTTTACATTTATTTTTGATTTTTACACTAATAGGTACACAATGAATTTTAGGATTTTTTTTCTCTCACTCCCCCCCCTTTTTTTTTTCTCGTCTTTCCCTTTTTCTGCCACACGCACTACAAGTATTAACAAATACAACAGATTTTAAACAGGGTTTATTTTAAAGTTTGAAGTTAATGTTTAGGAAGTTTCTTGATACAGGTTTTTTTTTTCTTTGAGAAGATTTCACGTTGGGTTTGGTGACTTGAAAGTTAAGATTCACCAAACCATTCACTGGATGTACTGTCACTTAGGAGTCGCTTTGGACTCCCTTGTTTAATAATCTAAAAATCTCCCTTTTTGTCCCCCCCCCCCCCTTCACTGAAATAGAGGTGTAATGACTGACTGCCGAACTGAGGGATACTATGAATCTGAACAGTCAGGGAGGCTGGAAATGTTGGGTTCCCTAAATGGGGACGTGTCGGAGTAAACTCAACTCTTTATAATATATTGTATGTTAAGAAGGGAAGTGGCTCCCCCCTTTTTTTTTTGTTTTTTTTGTTTTCCGGTTTTTAAAATTTATTTTTATTTATATACCGTATATACTCGAGTATAAGTCGAATTTTTCAGCACATTTTTTTGTGCTGAAAGTGCCCCCCTCGACTTATACTCGAGTCAAGCACTTTTCTGCAGCAAAAAATTTCATTTTCCGAACCGACTTTGGGGCCCCGTATCTCAGGGCCACTTGGTGCTAGGAACCCCAAATTTGGTTTGCAAACCCAGTGGAACTGGTACTACAACATATCCAAAGCTGAAGTTCCTAGCACTAAGTGACCCCGAGATACGGGGCCCCAAAATCGGTTCAGAAAATGTCATTTTCTGCTGCAGAAAAGTGCTTGACATTTTCTGAACCGACTTTGGGGCCCCATATCTCAGGGCCACTTGGTGCTAGGAACCCCAACTTTGGTGTGCAAACCCAGTGGAACTGGTTCCACAACATATCCAAAGCTGAAGTTCCTAGCACCAAGTGGCCCTGAGATACGGGGCCCCATAAATGGTTCAGAAAATGTCATTTTCTGCTGCAGAAAAGTGCTTGACATTTTCTGAACTGAATTTTGGGGCCCTGTATCTCAGGGCCACTTGGTGCTAGAAACACCAGCTTTGGAAATTTTATGGTGCTATTTCCACTGTGTTTGCACACCAAATTTGGGGTTCTTAGCACTAAGTGGCCCCAAGATACAGGGCCCCAAATTCAGGCAACTGTGTCCATTTGCAGCAATGTCATTTCGGACCCTTTGGGTTCAGAGACCCCAAATTTTGGCTGCAGCTAGGGGGCATCTAGGAACCCTTAACTACTGAGTTTGAAGTTCAGGGGACCTATGGCTGCAAAGGGGCACAGTGATGCTGCAAATGGGCATTGTTGACCCTCTTTTCCACTTACAGTAGCTGTACATTTCTCACCCTCATCTTATACTCGGGTCAATAAGTTTTTCCCATTTTTTTTTGTGGTAAATTAGGGCCTCGACTTATTCTCGGAACGACTTATACTCGAGTATATACGGTATGTTCTCTCTCTCTCTCTCTCTCTCTCTCTCTCTCTGTTCTTATTTTTCTACTTTTGAATAAAATACTTTGAGATGTTTATATAAAATCCTTGATATTATGCAAATGTTATATATGGATATATGTCTTGGTTTTTATTTAATTGTTATTATTAATTATTAACAAAAAAAAAAAAGAACCAAAGCGAATACTGTTTTGCATGGAGTAAGGGAGAGTATAACCTCTATCAATATTTGCCATAGGTGTCCCAGTGGGGGGACTATAAACGGGGCAGTGGCCAATAGCTTTCATCTCTTTATTTATTCTGAGCATGCGTGGCACTTTGTCCGTCGGATTTGTGTACACACGATCGGAATTTCCAACAACGGATTTTGTTGTCGGAAAATTTTATATCCTGCTCTTAAACTTTGTGTGTCGGAAAATCCGATGGAAAATGTGTGATGGAGCCTACACACAGTCGGAATTTCCGACAACAAAGTCCTATCATACATTTTCCGTTGGAAAATCCGATCGTGTGTACGGGGCATTACAGTCACGAAGACATAATGGAGAGAGTGAATCTCTGCAATAGGGCCAAAATCCTTCTCCACTTCATTCTAAATTAAATAAAAAAAAGCTTAAGGCTGGATTCACACATGTGCGGTGTGAATTCCAGCTCTATTTTCTCTGTGAAGAGAAAAAAACATCGGATCAGCTGACCTGGGAGAGGGGGGGGGGTGTAGTGAGCAGGGAGAGAATTTGTGTTCACAACGGAACGCATCTGCGAGTCAGATGCCTTCCCATAGAAGATAATGTGCCTGCAATTCGCACCGCAATGCCTAGAAAATGCACACCTTTTTTGGGTGCGGAGTGCGGATGCAACGCACATATGTGAACCAGACACATTGGAAAGAACAGCCTTAAATTATACAGCCGGCTTTTCGTTTTTTCTGAGTCTCTCTGCAACATAGTTATATTTTCTGTTCTGCCAGTACAGAACCAAAAACAAAAAAAATTAAATTGCAGCTTACCAATGGTTAGATGTGGGGACTGCATTAGTTTATCACCTGGTGTTCTGGACAGTAACACACCACCTGCATTAGGGTGCCTACACTCTGGATGAAGGAGCAACAACAGACACCTTTGGACAGCAGCATTGTCAGTCGGGGGAGGGTAGTGTTAGATGTACTAGCAGAAGCCAAACTCCAACAACACATTCTCTGCATTAAGGTAAAAAAAAAAAATGGAGTGCAACTCCCCTCCCCCAGCCCCCTTTATACTTCATGTAAGCCTGATCTCAATCCAGTGATGTGCATGATAGCAGCTTATCTCTCCCCTTTCTTTCTCCTCATAGGCTTTGAAAACGCAATCACAGCCAGTGAGGAGAAGGCGAGGCAGAACTGCGCTCTTGTGTATCAGCTCAGGAGTGAGTCTGCACAAGTGCCCCCATAGCAAGTGGTTTTCTATGGTGGCCATGCAGCGGAGGGGGGGAGGGGCCAGGAGGAGCCGACCCGAGGAAGTGAATAAGGGTGCCCTGTGCAAAATCATTACACAGAGTAGGGAACTATAATAATAACTTGAAGTAGTTTCAGCAACAGGTTTTTTTTTGGGGGGATAAATGTTTTATAAAAACTTGCCATTGCGCCAGAATCCCTGTCAGTGGTAAATGGTTTGTCTCAAACCTCTTAACTACTACATTTGCAGGGCTGCTTAGTATGTTGAAAAAACAGTTCTACTGGCTGAATCACCAGGTGAAAATAAAAGGGGTCTAAAAAAAAGAAAACGAATGCAGCCACCACATCTAAGAATTGTTAAGCTGCAATATATCCACTTGCCGCCAAATCACGTACCTGGTACGTCATTTGACTTCAAGTGGTTGTAATGCCTACAGCTGCCGTTTTTTAGAGCCGATGGTTGGCTCTCTTGTAATAACTGAAGTGGCTAATCAGCCGTCGGTTGTTATACAAGCAGGGGCAGACCGCCTTACGCGGTTCGCTTCGGCTCTCCTGTCCCACCGGGAGAACCAAGCTACTAGCTGGCATGTCCGCTGGCTAGTCGGAAGCCCGAAGAAAGCAGGAATCGACTTTGATTGGGTTGCCGCTATGGTAACCTGAAACCGATGATATATCACTTCCGGTTTACCAGCATCTTAACAGTGCCATTATTTGAAAATTGAAAGTATTCAAAAACACTGATCTTGGTGTTTTAAATGCTTTCAAATGCAAAAGATGGATTTGGGGTCTTATAGACTCCAGATCCCTCCATAAAGAGTTCCGTCACGTGACTATTGCTGTCACAAGGATTTTAATTTTCCTTGTGACAGCAATAAAAGTGATAAAAAAAATAAAAAATGTAAAGCAACAGTGCAAAATAAATAATAAAATTAATTATATCTTTTCATGTGACAGCACTGAAGCAATGTTACTTTGCTACAATGTAGAGTAGTGAGTGTACAGCTTGTATAACAGTGTAAATTTGCTGTCCCCTCAAAATAACTCAACATGCAGCCATTAATGTCTAAACCGCTGGCAACAAAAGGGAGTACACCCCTAAGTGAAAATGTCCAAGTTAGGCCCAATTAGCCATTTTCCCTTCCTGGTGT
Source organism: Lithobates clamitans (assembly GCA_037952925.1). Taxonomy (NCBI): domain Eukaryota; kingdom Metazoa; phylum Chordata; class Amphibia; order Anura; family Ranidae; genus Lithobates; species Lithobates clamitans. The sequence continues at coordinate 2,166,033 of JBBGZY010000076.1, read as the reverse complement.
CACGTGACTCGTTAGTGTTACAAGGTCTCAGGTGTGAATGGGGAGCAGGTCTGTTAAATTTAGTGTTATCGCTCTCACTCACTCATACTGGTAACTGCAAGTTCAACATGGCACCTCATGGCAAAGAACTCTCTGAGGAACTGAAAAAAAGAATTGTTGCATTACATAAAGATGTCTTAGGCTATAAGAAGATTGCCAAGACCCTGAAACTGAGCTGCAGCATGGTGGCCAAGCCCATACAGCGGTTTAACAGAACAGTTTCAACTCAGAACAGGCCCCGCCATGGTCAACCAAAGAAATTGAGTGCACGTGCTCAGCGTCATGTCCAGAGGTTGTCTTTGGGAAATAGACATACGAGTGCTGCCAGCATTGATGCAGAGGTTGAAGGGGTGGGGGGTCAGCCTGTCAGTGCTCAGACACTACGTCGCACACTGCATCAAATTGGTCTGCATGGCTGTCATCCCAGAAGGAAGCCTCTTCTAAATATGATGCACAAGGAGGCCCACAGTTTGGTGAAGACAAGCAGACTATGGACATGGATTACTGGAACCATGTCCTGTGGTCTGATGAGACCAAGATAAACGTATTTGGTTCAGATGGTGTCAAGCGTGTGTGGTGGCAACCAAATGAGGAGTACAAAGACAAGTGTGTCTTGCCTACAGTCAAGCATGGTGGTGGGAGTGTCATGGGCTGAGGTTCTATGAGTGCTGCCAGCACTGGGGAGCTACAGTTCTTTGAGGAAACCATGAATGCCAACATGTACTGTGACATACTGAAGCAGAGCATGATCCCCTCTCTCCGCAAACTGGGCCGCAGTGCACTATTCCAAGATGATAACGACCCCAAACGAACCTCCAAGAGGACCACTGCCTTGCTAAAGAAGCTAAGGGTAAAGGTGATGGACTGGCCAAGCATGTTTCCAGACCTAAACCCTATTGAGCATCTGTGCGGCATCCTCAAAGGGAAGGTGGAGGAGCGCAAGGTCTCTAACATCCACCAGCTCTGTGATGTCGTCATAGAGGAGTGGAAGAGGACTCCAATGGCAACCTGTGAAGCTCTGGTGAACTCCATGCCTAGGTTAAGGCAGTGCTGGAAAATAATGGTGGCCACACGAAATATTGACACTTTGGGCACAATTTCGACATTTTCACTTAGGGGTGTACTCACTTTTGTTGCCAGCGGTTTAGACATTAATGGCTTTGTGTTGAGTTATTTTGAGGGGACAGCAAATTTACACTGTTATACAAGCTGTACACTCAATACTTTACATTGTAGAAAAGTGTATTTTCTTCAGTGTTGTCTTATATAAAGTTGTCTTAATAAAATATTTACAAAAATTTGAGGGGTGTACTCACATTTGTGAGATACTGTATGTATGAAGGTGCTGCAATTTATAAAAGTCTAAATACTCAACGCAAATACATATAAGGAAAATGGGTGTGCAACCTAAAAAAATATTACCATGTTAAATGCTCAACAAAAGAAAGTCCAAACTTAAATGTGAGTAAAAAGATCCGGTAGAAAAAAGTGTCCATAAGATGCTCTTTAAGTGACTTCATACACATCTGTGCTTTTTACGGCTCTCTCCCACACAAAAGGAATTATGAGCCTCTTACCAGAAGATATGTTTTAAGCCTAGTGACAAATGTTTATAAGACATCATTCAAACCTTTGCATCTTACGGACAAAAGCATAATAGCAAGAACCATATTGCCTAAAAATGTTTTCTAAAAATGACTTTCTCTAGTTAAAATAATACCTTAGATGAAAATATAATGTCATCTGTACATAATACATCATAACATAAAGCCACTCAGACTTATATTTAACAATACACAATAAAGCAAAAACATATAAAAACGTATATAGGCAAACATATGAATAAAAAATATATACAAATTAAAAGGATTTTCTTACCCTCTTGATTTAATATCCTCTATATATATATATATATATATATATATATATATATATATATATATATATATATATATATATATATATATATATATATATATATATTCATTCTAGCATGCATGCCAATATTCTCGAAAAAACACTAGTCACTATATTGATAAATTATTACTCAAATCCCATCTTAAAGATGCAATAACTCCTATCTGGATATCTAAAGATGGACATTTTGAGAAAAATTTATATATAAAAAGGGTAACTTCTTCACATACTATTTATATTCGGATACCCCTAAAAGAACACATTGGAGAAAGGTGATATAATATTTTGTTAAAAAGTTATCAACCTCTCTATATATTTGTAATTTTCTAAGTTGGTATACAGAAGATGTTCAACTGTTATCAATGTAGCAATTTATATCCCATTCCACGTTGAGGCCCAGGGGACTATATGACTGGAGGCCATAAATCCACCGTGTTTCTCACTGTTAGATACACGGTGTCCTATGACTCCCTTGTGGATATTTGCTAAATGTTCCCTAATCCTTACAAACAATGCCTGTGTGGTTCTGCCCACATATCGGAAACCACATGGACAAGTAAGTAGGTATATACAGTGGGGACGGAAAGTATTCAGACCCCCTTACATTTTTCACTCTTTGTTATATTGCAGCCATTTGCTAAAATCATTTAAGTTAATTTTTTTCCTCATTAATGTACACACAGCACCCCATATTGACAGAAAAACACAGAATTGTTGACATTTTTGCAGATTTATTAAAAAAGAAAAACTGAAATATCACATGGTCCTAAGTATTCAGACCCTTTGCTCAGTATTTAGTAGAAACACCCTTCTGATCTAATACAGCCATGAGTCTTTTGGGGAAAGATGCAACAAGTTTTTCACACCTGAATTTGGGGATCCTCTGCCATTCCTACTTTCAGATCCTCTCCAGTTCTGTCAGGTTGGATGGTAAACGTTAGTGGACAGCCATTTTTAGGTCTCTCCAGAGATGCTCAATTGGGTTTAAGTCAGGGCTCTGGCTGGGCCATTCAAGAACAGTCACGGAGTTGTTGTGAAGCCACTCCTTCGTTATTTTAGCTGTGTGCTTAGGGTCATTGTCTTGTTGGAAGGTAAACCTTCGGCCCAGTCTGAGGTCCTGAGCACTCTGGAGAAGGTTTTCATCCAGGATATCCCTGTACTTGGCCGCATTCATCTTTCCCTCTATTGCAACCAAGTCGTCCTGTCCCTGCAGCTGAAAAACACCCCCACAGCATGATGCTGCCACCACCATGCTTCACTGTTGGGACTGTATTGGACAGGTGATGAGCAGTGCCTGATTTTCTCCACACATACCGCTTAGAATTAAGGCCAAAAAGTTCTATCTTGGTCTCATCAGACCAGAGAATCTTATTTCTCACCATCTTGGAGTCCTTCAGGTGTTTTTTAGCAAACTCCATGCGGGCTTTCATGTGTCTTGCACTGAGGAGAGGCTTCCGTCGGGAAGCCCCGACTGGTGGAGGGCTGCAGTGATGGTTGACTTTCTACAACTTTCTCCCATCTCCTGACTGCATTTCTGGAGCTCAGCCACAGTGATCTTTGGGTTCTTCTTTACCTCTCTCACCAAGGCTCTTCTCACCCGATAGCTCAGTTTGGCCGGACGGCCAGCTCTAGGAAGGGTTGTGGTCGTCCCAAACATCTTCCATTTAAGGATTATGGAGGCTACTGTGCTCTTAGGAACCTTAAGTGCAGCAGAAATTTTTTTGTAACCTTGGCCAGATCTGTGCCTTGCCACAATACCGTCTCTGAGCTCTTCAGGCAGTTCCTTTTGATCTCATGATTCTCATTTGCTCTGACATGCACTGCGAGCTGTAAGGTCTTATGTAGACAGGTGTGTGGCTTTTCTAATCAAGTCCAATCAGTATAATCAAACACAGCTGGACTAAAATGAAGGTGTAGTACCATCTCAAGGATGACAGAAGAAATGGACAGCACTTGAGTTATATGAGTGTCACAGCAAAGGGTCTGAATACTTAGGACCATGTGATATTTCAGTTTTTCTTTTTTAATAAATCTGCAAAAATGTCAACAATTCTGTGTTTTTCTGACAATATGGGGTGCTCTGTGTACATTAATGAGGAAAAAAAAATGAACTTAAATGATTTTAGCAAATGGCTGCAGGATAACAAAGAGTGAAATCTTTTGCATGAGAAGCCTTTTACATTTCCAAACATGCTAACTCTAGAGGGTCTGTTGAACTAGGTGCCAATACGTCTTTTAGTGTATTACTTCTCCTAAAAATTACATTTGGTTTATCTGAAAGTTCAGGTCGTAAAACCAGGACTTTTTTTCAGCAGGAACGCGGGGGAACGCAGTTCCGGCACCTCCAGCACTGAATGTATGTAATAGCGTGGGGTGTGCTGGAGGGTCTATTGATGTTGGCTGCTGGGGGATCTATTGTCACTGGTGGGGATCTGATTTTGTGTGAGGGTCTATTGTTGCTGATAGGGAATCTATTGTTGCTGGGGGGGTCTTATGTTGCTGGAAGGGATCTATTGTTGAAGGAGAGGTCTATATTTACTGGCTGCTGGAGGATCTGTTGATGCTGGCTGCTGGGAGACCTGTTGTTGCTCCTGGGGGGGGTCTAATGTTGCTTGCGTGGATATTTTGTTACTGTGTGTGATATTTTGTTGTGGGTGGTTCACTGTTGCTGCAGGGAATCTATTATTGTTGGGGTGGAGTCCATTGTTGCTGGTGGAGTCTATTGTTGTGTGGGGATCTATTGCTGGGATTCTATTGTTGCTGGCTGCAGGGGATCTATTTTACTGATTTTCTTTTTATCATTAACATGTTCCATACAAATGATTTAGCACCACAAAATGATACTTGGTTCTATATTCTCTAAAAAGGGGCAGTACTGTTAGGTGGATAGGGGGTGCAATCAAGGGACGGTGGTCAGAGGTGGGTAGGGGGCAGAGACAAGGGGTGACTCAGACGGAGGGAGTTCCTGCACCTATTCTCCGAGAAAAAAAGCCCTACCTAAATCCCTAATATTCTTAAGGACTTGCCAATGTTTTTTCATTATCTTATTGATCCACCAATATTGGGATTAGAAAGTAGTAATAAAAGCACATTCAAATTGATGCGCACCCCTGATTCTCTAGTTTTAGGCACCAGTAGCTTGTTTCTGTCCATAGCAGAAATGTTTTGCAATTCGTGTCTCAAACTATCCTGCTTTATAGCTTTTTTCAATTTAACGCTCTTTTAAAATCTCTGCCTGTGATGTAAAATCCTCTTTGCTGGAACAATTTCTTCTAATATGTTGATGACATATATGATGACAACTTTCAAGCCAGATAAAACCGTTTGTCAGATTTAAAGCAGCAATTTTTTCCTCTTTCCATCGAATAAATCTTTTGCCCTTGCTGTTTTAACTTTGGATAGTAAAACCTTTTTTTCTGCCAGTAAATACCTTATACAGCCCACTTCCTGTTTCTTCTCTGATAAAAAGCCTAGGCTTATGACATCATGCACAGCTCTCTCTTACTCTTGTGAAAGTTTGCCAGGAAGGGGGGGGTGAGTTATAAAAGGGTCAATAAGAGCTGCTGGGCTGCAGAGCTGGAGGCATGTCTCTGTGTAAATCTAAATCCAGGAAGTAAACAGGCAGCAGCTTCAGCTGCCCACAGTTGCTGCCAGACTCAGTGGAGGGAGATTTCTGCAGCATATTTGGCAAGTACAGAATCACAGTATATATAGAATAATATGCAAAGTGGTTGGAGGGAAGCTTCAGAATGGCGAAGATGTTTTTATTACAAATTATGTGAGCAGACTGCAGTTCCTCTTTAAAGTGGGTTTTAGTTAGTAGTTTACCCTGATCCTTAAATATAACTAGATCCAAAAAACACACTGGTGATCCACTATATTCATATGTGAATCTGATACCCCACTGATTGGAGTTCAGATATCCCATAAAGTTGTACCATGACTCCTCATCCCACTTCCATAAAAAGAATGCGTCATTTAATTTGCATATATTTTTTATTTATATATTTATATATGTTTATATATATGTCATAATTAGCAAGCTGATTGGGGTTACTCAAATGAATATATATAAGAAGGATATTAAATAGAGAGGGTATGAAAATCCTTTTAATTTGTATATATTTTTTATTTATATGTTTTTATATATACATTTTTATATGTTTTTGCTTTATTGTGTATTGTTAAATATAAGTCTAAGTGGATTTATTTTATGATGTATTACATATAAATGAAATTATATTTTCATTTTAAGGTATTATTTTATCTAGAGTGAGTCATTTTTAGAAAAATATTTTAGACAATATGGCTCTTGCCATAATGCTTTTGCTTGTAAGATGGAAAGGTTTGAATGATATCTTATAAACTTTTGTCACTATGCTTAAAACATATATGTTGTTAATATCAGGATGTTGAATGTGAAGTTTCAATGTTCAGGTGACACCGGAGAGGAATAGCTGCTTTTAGCAGCTCCAGTGTCTCATGCCCATTTAGAGCGTGTTTAAAGTGTGGTGAGTGACGTCTCAGGAGAGCCTCTGTTTCCAGTCGATGCCTCTTACGGGGAAATGCGTCAGCCAGAGCTGTATTCTGTGGCGTAACCACGCACAAGCCTGCATTTGTGCGGGTGTGATAACTTCTAGTGCGATGAAAAGAAGGTGACCTTCTATGATGTGAATGACTATGATGTGAGTGGCTATGATGTGGTTGGCAATGACGGGATAATGATCTTAATCGGCTTCTCCTATATCTTCTGTGGCTTGAGGCATGGCTTGATGTCTGGAGGTTGCGGATCTTGACCTAGTAGGGCTGCCAAAAATCGCAGCTTAGTGTATATGCTCTCTTTTTCTCTCTTCAATACTTACCATAAAAGGAGGACAGCCTCTTACCTTTTATGCTGAGGGTGGTCTACCTGGGCAGTGGTCTCCATGAACAGTGCAATAGTGGAAGGCAGTCTGAAACAGGGTAGAAGGAAGTTAGGAACAAAATAGCCCACGCTCTATATACAGGGAGAGACACAGAGGGTGCACAATACCTTTATTAGAAAAAACATCAGTCTCCTGTGCAGCAGAGGCATCCAGAGTGCACTGGGCTTTTTAAATCCACAGTGACGGAAGTGACATCACCGCACATGCGCAAAAGTGGTCTGCCTGAGCCTGCACCATCTTGGATGGGGCAAAGAATGATCCAAGCTACCTCACTTCCTCTCGCGCATGTGCGGAACGCGGCCGCCATGTCTGACACCGACCCCACTGCCTGTGGGACAGCAAGGCTCAACATGGCCAAAGAAGGGGAAAAAAGGAAAAGATATAGGTGAAAAGAATAAAATCCTGTGCATAAGATAAAGGTAGAAAGCCACTGCGATATATGAAGCTTCTTTAAAGCTTACTAATGACAGAAACAATTTAAATGCCCCCGAGACCGCCAGATTGGGTCTCGCTCCATATTTAGCTTCTTTAGAGACTGTACAGGAGAGACTTCCATCCAGGAGAGGCTTGAACCTGGCTGGAGCGAATGCGGTAAGAGGCGCGCGATATCCATCCAATCTCATGTAAGGATAAAAAAAGAGAATGAAGCGGAGTGTCTCTTTTTCAAACTTATAGCTAACCAATCCTGTCAGGTTATGGGAGCGGAGTCACAACAGGGCATGCTGCCATGATGCGTCAGGAAAACAGATTTTTACATGGAAACAAAAAGTGCCAGAAAATGATTTTTTTAAAATTTATTGCCGCTTTATTGCAAAGTGGCCAAGAACAGGGTTTTGCCCTTAGTGACCACCAGCAGATCATGAATTTCCAGTCACATGCATAATGAAACACAGTAATTACTGTATGACACCAACAATTTTTGTAGCATATATTTGTAACTGTTACAAAATCTGAAGTTTGTAGTTGTATAGGGTCTTTGCAGTGGCCGACTACTTAATTCTCTGCTCTAGTTTTTTGAACTATGTGTTATAACACTTATTGGGTTGTAGAGCTGCACAATTAATCGTTAAAAAATCGTTTCACCCCCTCTGACGATCTCTCCTGCTGAGTTTGCCGATTCTTTAATATAAACAAGTGCAGAGATTATCTACTTACTCAGCTGTCAAAAGAAAGCATCCAGGCAGTCTGCCAAGTTTATAACTTGAAACATTGTAACTAAGCTTCCTTCTTAGATCAAAGGGATAGAACTTCTGTGTAAATAAATAATCAGGGCAGTCCGCCACGTTTTCAACAAAGTGTAAATGCAGGAAGTTTAAGCACTTAAAGTCTAAATCTTTTTCTGACACTTCTTTCTTAAGTTAAACTCAATATTTTTGGCTAGAAAATTACTTGGAACCCCCAAACATTATATATATATATATATTTTAGCAGAGACAATAGGGAAAAAAATAGTAATTGTTGCAATATTTTATGTCACACTGTATTTGCCCAGCGGTCTTTCAAATGCAATTTTTTTGGGAAAAAATACATTTCAATGAATAAAAAAAAACAAAACCGTAAAGTTAGCCCATTTTTTTTGTTTTAATGTTACGCCGCGAGAATCGTGATCTATCTGCTAAGCAAAAAAATTGCGATTCTCATTTTAGCCAGAATCTTGCAGCTCTATTGGGTTGTGGACCTGTTTTTTATAGGGGTCGCCATTGCTGCCACTGATGTGTACCTGGTATTCATGCTGGCTGCTCTAAATGGCAATATATTGAACAGGGGCAGATTGGAAGAGAAGGGGTACAAAGTGTAAGGGATGCATAGTTCTATGTGTGATGGGTGGGTGCGTGAGTGGGGAGGATGTACAGGTGATAAGTGTAAGCAGGTTACAGATATAACATACCTGGCTGATACCCCTAGAAGCTGGTAATCATTGTAGTAGAAATTGCTACTTCAGTGATCTTTACTTGGTACCGGTACTGAGGGGCCTGCCTGATGCATTGGAGAACACAGGAGGTCAGCTGCTCAGCACTGGTGCCTTTCAGAGAATGCTTTGCAATTTCAGAGTGAATGCAAAGCATACTCTAGACGAGATGGCGAGGTGGGACAGTGACATAGTTACATAGTAGGTGAGCTTGAAAAAAGACACAAGTCCATCAAGTCAACCTATGTGTGTGATTATATGTCAGTATTACCTTGTATATCCCTGTATGTTGTGGTCGTTCAGTTGCTTATCTAATAGTTTCTTTAAACTAAGCTCCCCGCTGAGACCACCGCCTGTGGAAGGGAATTCCACATCCTTGCCGCTCTTACAGTAAAGAACCCTTTTACGTAGTTTAAGGTTAAACCTCTTTTCTCTTTCTTTTATTGATGGACACAGCACTTTAATCTTGACCTTAGGGTTATATCGCCACCTTTAGAAGAGGACTAGGCAGAACACAAATAAACAAGCACAGTACTGCCCAGGGGGCGGTCCTACTGGCTATAACCCCTCACTCTGCTCCCAGCAGCTCAGTTTTTTTCTGCCTAGTCTAGGAGAAGGACCTGGCTCCCTGTGGGGACCAGTGGTCTTTGAAAATGTTTTGCTGTTTTGTTTTTTTCTTCCTGTGATCTACAGTCAACAGCTGGGCTGGGTGACGGGCTGGGTGACAGGCTGGATAATATAGATCCTGGTTTCTTGTAGCCATGGGGGGACGGTCTCTGTTAGTTCTCTAGCGCTGGGCGGCTGTTTAATCCAGGAACAGCGCAAAACTGACACAGAACACCTCGTGGTTTGGACGCCGGAGAAGGGACAGCAGCACAGCACAACGCCTTAGTCAGGGTAGTGAGTGCTGCGGGGGGGACGACCCCTTAGTCTGTGGCAGCTAGGAGGGTAGGCATTTGTTGTCTCTTGACAGGCGAGAGTGGGTCAGACAGGGCATTGGATGCTGGCGCTTCTTCCCCAGACACCCCTGTGATAGCAACCGGTTCCCCTGCACCTGCGGTGCCCATGGACGCTCTGACGGCGGTCCTGGAATCATTTGTTTCCAGGGTGGAAGTGGCGTGCGGGCGCAAGGTGGGCAAAAAACGCCCCCTCCTCCCCCCATTTTCCAGGGAAAGCTCTGATTTAGACTCGGGCCCCACTGTGGCAGGCGGCCCCTGTTCTGACGCTTCAGAGGTTGTGTACCATGACCCTTCGGATAGTGAGGAGGAAGCCTCCTCGTCTGTTTCAGCGCAGGAATAAGCGCTAGTGGGAGTACTTATTACGGTGATGCGGAATACCTTAAAGATAGAGGAGGCAGGTGGGGCATCTGCAGATGTGTTGGTCCCTTTTGGGTCCCACAAGCCGGTCCGCACCGTTAAGGTGTTTCCCTACCTAACTTATTTTGATAAGTTTATTTTCAAGGAGTGGGAACGCCCGCAGCGTGCCTTTTCAGTCCCAAGGCGAATGGCGGTGCGTTACCCCTTTTGAGGAGAGTTTTCTGAAGAAAATCGACATTTCCTCTGGTCGTTGACCCCCTGGTATCTAGGTTAAATAAGGTGACCACGATTCTGGTGGAAGGGTCCCCCTCTTTCAAGTACCCTGCCGACAGAAGGGCCGAGGCGGTTGCCAGGTCCATGTTTATGGGACCAGATGGTGCACGGCCTTAAGTATATTTGTGATGCGGCCCTGGATACGGCCCCTTTTGCTTTCTAGAGCCTCGGTATCAGCAGTAGTGCTGCGTCGGCTGATTTGGCTCAAGGGTTGGTCTGCGGACCAGACATCTAAGAAAGCGCTGGTGGAGTTGCCCTTCCAAGGTGGGAGGCTGTTTTGTGCCTCGCTGGATGACATTATTAAAAATGTTACTGGGGGAAAGAGTACTTTGCTCCCACAGTCCAGGAAGGGTAAGGAGCCACACTGTACACAGGGGCCATCTTTTTCCGCTCATAAGTGGCTTTTTCGGGGGTTTGCAGACCGGTGGACTTGTCTTCTTTCCGACCAGTAGGTCTGCGAGCTGGTTTTGTCAGGCTACAAGATAGTTTCTTTCTTGTTCACCAGGCAGGTTTTTTATCCTCCAACCTTCATCTCCTTCCGGCTCGTTGGGAGGCCCTGTTTGGGGCAGTACAGGACTTACTACTGCGTGGGGTGATAGTACCTGTACAGACGTCGGAAAGGTTTCAGGGATTCTACTCCAATCTGTTTGTAATCCCGAAGAAGGAAGGGGTCCGTCCAGTCCTGGATCTCAAGGCCCTCTATCGTTTTGTGAAGGTTCGGAGGTTCAGGATGGAATCGGTTCGTTCTGTGGTCGCTGCACTTCATCAGGGGGATTTCCTGGTGTCTTTTGACATTAAGGATGCATACTTGCATGTCCCCATATGCGTCAGACACCAGAGGTTCCTGCGATTTGCGGTTGGGGACGACCACTGCTAATTTGTAGCTCTTCCTTTTGGCTTAGCGTCAGCACCAAGGGTCTTCACCAAGGTGCTGGCTCCGATTCTGGCGTTGCTGAGACAACGAGGGATCGCGATCATGGGTTACCTGGACGACCTCCTCCTGAGAGCAGCTTCTGCCTCAGAACTAAGGGAGGATGTGGCGATCACCATGCAGACTCTTCAGGAGTTTGGCTGGGTGTTGAATCTCCAGAAGTTGGTGTTGCTGCCGACCCAGCGCCTGGAGTACTTGGGGTTGATTCTGGACTCCTCAAAGGCGAGAGTCTTTCTTCCTTCAAGCAAGCTACAGACTCTCAAATCCGCGGTGCGGTTACTGATGTCTCGCAGGTGGTCGTCACTGCGTTTTTCCATTCTAGTCCTGGACCTCATAGTAGCCACTAGGGCTGCAACTAACGATTATTTTCATAATCGATTAGTTGGCCGATTATTGTTTCGATTAATCGGTTATTCGGTTAATAACCTTAAAAAAAAAAGTGTGGTGTATAATTTAGTTAATGTGTAAGTTTTAAAAAAAGGTAATTTATTCTTAAATATCGCTATGCAGTGGTAAATATAAATAACCAACTATATGGTTAGGGAGCAAAATATCGAATCCACTCTGAGCATAACAGACAGAAGAGATATACTGTATATACTATTAGAAGAGATATACTGTATAAACTATTAGAGGAGAAATACTGTATATACTATTAGAGGATATATACTGTATATACTATTTAAAGGGTGAATCTGGTAAATATCATCAGACTCAGTGATCAAATTTTTTTTATTAAAAACAAAAACAATGTCTTCCTTCAAAAATAATGTAATTTTAAGAACGTTCATGCTTTCATTCAGCGAATGTACAAAGATTTTTCGTCTGAATATTCTCGTCTGAAAACTGATCCGTGTGGCCAGCATAAGGCTCGGTACACACTTATGCAGTTTGCTTTTGATCTGTTTCTGCAGTGCCTTTTGCTGTGCGTTTTGATTTCTGCGCACGTGAATTTGCTGCGATTTGCATTTTTGCATTTTTTTGGCCAATTTGTTGTTGGGCAGATTAAAAAACACAAATTGCTGCAAAAATGCATTACATGCTTTTCTGCAGCTTTTGAATTGAAGTATATTAAACCAAAAAAAGCACCGTTTTGCGTGAACGTGTCCCATAGGAAAACATGTACCGTATTTATCGGCATATAACACGCACAGGCGTATAACACGCACATTCATTTTAAGAGGGAAGTTTCAGGAAAAAACTTAAATTTTAAATAAGGAACTTTGAAGCAAAATAAGGGCCAGTGCCCATCTGCAGCCTTATTAGTGCCCACCTGCAGCCTCACAAGTGCCATCAATGCAGCCTTATTAGTCCACATCAATACAGCCTCACCATTGCCATCAATGCAGCAGCTTCGCCATTGCCATAAATGCAGCAGCCTCGCCATTGCCATCTATTGACTTCCTATTACAGAGGCTGCCAAGTAAACAGGAGATTCTCACTGTATGTAATCTGACAGCACTCGTCCCCCCCCCGCGTTGCCTCCGAGGCAGCTGAAATTGAAGTATTGGCGTATAACACGCACACGCTATTTGCACCCAATTTTCATGGTAAAAAAGTGAGTGTTATACGCCAATAAATACACTGTAGTGCGTTTCTGCAAAAAGCACCAAAAAACACATAGATGTGAACCAGGTCTTAGACGTTTAGTAACATAATGGGGTTAAAAAACTAAAATTAGCCCTTTATACTACAAAAAAAGCAGATAATCACTACTGTAAGGGGTTAATTTTTTTTAGTGTAGAACTGTGAAAGTAATATTTACAGTAGCGATTATTTGCTCTTCTATAAAGGGCTCATTTTAGGTTTTTTTTTAACCCCATTATGTTACTGGCTGATTAATCGATTATGAAAATAGTAATCGATTCATTTCATAATCGATTAGTTGTCGATTAATCGATTAGTTGTTCCAGCCCTAGTAGCCACTTTCGAGGCGGTACTGTATGCTCAATTCCACACTCGGGTCTTGCAGAAAGAGATCCTGTCCAAATGGGACAAGTCTCCGACACCCCTGGATTGTCAAATCCGGGTGAGCCAGCTAGCCAGGGCTTCGCTTCTCTGGTGGCCGAGGTCCCCGGCTCTTTGGTCTGGGAAATCGTTCCTTCCTCTTCATTGAACGGTGATCACGACGGATGCCAGCCTGACCAGCTGGGGGGGGGTTTGGGGCATCCAGTCAGCCCAGGGATCGCTGGACGCAGAAGGAATCAAGCCTGTTGATCAATGTTCTGGAGCTGCGGGCGATCAGGCGGTGCCTCTCCACGTGGTCGCAGAGGCTGCAGGGTCGTCCGGTCAGGATCCAGTCAGACAACGCCACGGCGGTGGCTTATGTCAATTATCAGGGAGGGACAAGGAGCTCAGCAGCAGCGCTGGAGGTCTCCCACATCCTGCAGTGGGCAGAGTGACACATGCCGGCTCTGTCAGCCATGTACAATCCGGGCGTAGAAAACTGGCAGGCGTACTACCTCAGTCGTCAGTTGCTGGACCAGGGGAAATGGTCACTGCATCCGGAAGTGTTTCGGCTCATTTGCCTATGGTGGGGCATGCTGGATGTGGATCTCCTGGCCTCTCAGCTCAATCGGAAGGTGCAGAGGTTTGTGACCAGGTCAAATGAGGTGGATGCGTCAGACGCGTTGGCCCCATGGCGGCATTATCAGCTAATTTATGCCTTTCCTCCTCTCAGGCTTCTCCCTCGTCTGCTGCGCATAGTGGAGTCCGAAGGGATTCCGGTGATTCTGATTGCCCCAGACTGGCCTCTACGTCCTTGGTATGCTGACATAGTACGAATGGTGGCGGATGTTCCTTGGCGGCTGCCGGTGCAGGAGGAAATTCTGTCTCAAGGTCCGATTCTCCACCCTGCTTTACCGTCGCTTGCTTTAACGGCATGGCTGTTGAAAGCCAGGTGCTGAGGGACCGAGGGCTGTCGGCTTTGGTAATTTCCACTATGATAAGGGCGCAAAAGTCTTCTTCCAGAAGATTTATAATCACACCTGGAAGGCCTACATCTCCCTGTGTGAGGAGGTGGGGTGGCATCTGCGTTCATATTTGGTTTCAAGGATCCTATTGCTTCTGCAGCGAGGAGTGGATTAGAAGCTTGCATTAAGGGGCAGATAACAGCTTTGGCTGTCTTTTTTTTCAGCGAACCTTGGGGAGTCACTCATTGGTGCGTCAATTTGGGGGTTCGGCATGTGGCCCCTCTGGTACGTCCGCCGCTGCCCCCGTGAGATCTGAATCTGGTGCTCTCGGTGCTTCAGAAACTGCTGTTTGAAAACATTAGGAAGATCCCTTTTATTGACGCTGTCTCAGAAAGTAGTCTTTCTAGCGGCTATTACATCTGCAAGGCGGGTTTCTGAGTTGGCGGCCTTGTCATGCAAGTCTCCCTATTTGATCCTCCACAAGGATATAGCGGTGCTGTGTCCGCAGCCCCCTTTTCTTCCGAAGGTTGTGTTGGCCTTTCATCTAAATGAGGACATTTTGTGCTTCTGTCCTTATGCCCTCGGCCATCGCATCCCAAGGAGGTCGCTTTACATTCTTTGGATGTGGTCCGGGCTCTGCGGGTGTATCTGTCTGCCACGGCTCCTTTCCGGAGGTCGGACTCTGTTTGTCTCGGTGGCTGGTCCTAAGAAGTGTCTGGCGGTCTCGTCGGCCACCATTTCTCCGTGGATCAGACCGATTGTTGTTCAGGCTTATGCCATAAGGGGGCGGGCGCCTCCCTTTCCCATCACGGTGCATTCTACCAGGGCAATTGGTGCTTCCTGGGCTTTCCGGCATCAAGCGTCTGTTTCACAGGTGTGTAAGGTGGCTACCTGGTCGTCAGTACACACTTTCACCAAATTTTACAAGGTCGATTTGGGCGCATCTTCAGATGCATGCTTCGGCCGCAAGGTTTTGCAGGCAGCCGTCTGACGTTGCGGCTCCTCTAATGGGGAGTTCTTTTTGTTGTGGGTGGAGTTTATTTTCTGTGTTCCCACCCCTTGTTTTTGGCACTGCTTGGGGACGTCCCTAAGGTCAAGATTAAAGTGCTGTGTCCGTCAATGAACGAAAGAGAAAATGGGATTTTTGTACTTGCTGTAAAATCCCTTTCTCTGAAGTTCTTTGACGGACACAACACCCACCCCTCCTATTTATGTTTGTACTGCTTTTTGACGAACTGAGCTCCTGGGAGCAGAGTGAGGGGTTATAGCCAGTAGGACCGCCCCCTGGGCGGTACTGTGCTTGTTTTTTTGTGTTCTGCCTAGTCCCCTCCTGAAGGTGGCGATATAACCCTAAAGTCAAGATTAAAGTGTCCATCAATGAACTTCAGAGAAAGGGATTTTACGGTAAGTACAAAAATCCCATTTTCTTCTAATTTTAATGAGTTGCCAGGAATCTTGTTAAACTCCCTTCCGCAAAAAAGTTTTATCCCTATTGTGGTGTCACCAGTACGGTATTTGTAAATTGAAATCATATCCTCTCTCAAACGTCTTTTCTCCAGAGAGAATCAGTGCTCGCAACCTTTAATCATAACTAATATCCTCCAGACCTTTTTATTAGCTTTGTTGCCCTTTTTGAACTCGCTCCATTTCCAGTACATCCTTCCTGAGGACTGGTGCCTAGAACTGGACAGCATACTCTAGGTGCGGCCAGACCAGAGTCTTGTAGAGCGGGAGAATTATCGTTTTATCTCTGGAATTAATACCCTTATAATGCATGCCAATATTCTGTTTGCTTTGTAAGCAGCAGCTTGGCATTGCATGCCATTGCTGAGCCTATCATCTACTAGGACCTCCAGGTCCTTTTCCATCCTAGATTCCCACAGAGGTTCTCCGTCCAGTGTATAGATTGCATTCATAGTTTTGCCACCCAAATGCATTATTTTACATTTTTCTACATTGAACCTCATTTGCCATGTAGTTGCCCACCCCATTAATTTTTTCAGATCTTTTTGCAAGGTTTCCACATCCCGTGTAGAAGTTATTGCCCTGCTCATCTTAGTATTGTCCGCATATACAGAGATTGAACTGTTTACCCCATCCTCCAGGTTGTTTATGAACAAATTAAACAGGATTGGTCCCAGCACAGAACCCTGGGGGACCCCACTACCCACCCCTGACCATTCCAAGTACTCCCCATTTATCACCATCCTCTGAACTCGCCCTTGTAGCCCGTTTTCAATCCATGCACTCACCCTATGGTCCATGCCAACAGACCTTATTTTGTACAGTAAACGTTTATGGGGAACTGTGTCAAATGCTTTTGCAAAATCCAGATTCACCACGTCTACGGGCCTTCCTTTATCTAGATGGCAACTCACCTCCTCATAGAAGGTTAATAGGTTGGTTTGGCAAGAACGATTCTTCATGAATCCATGCTGATTACTGCTAATGATACCGTTCTTATTACTAAAATCCTGTATAAAGTCCCTTATCATCCCCTCCATACTATTGATGTTAGGCTAACTGGTCTGTAATTCCCAGTGATGTATTTTGGGCCCTTTTTTAAATATTGGTGCTACATTGGCTTTTTTCCAATCAGCTGGTACCATTCCAGTCAGTAGACTATCTGTAAAAATTAGGAACAACGGTCTGGCAATCACTTGACTGAGTTCCCTAAGTACTCTCGGATGCAAGCCATCTGGTACCGGTGATTTATTAATGTTAGGTTTCTCAAGTCTAATTTTAATTCTGTCCTCTGTTAACCATGAAGGTGCCTCCTGTGATGTGTCATTGGGATAAACACTGCAATTTTGGTTACTGAAGCCCCCCCGATTCCCTCGTGAAGACTAAGGAGAAGAATAAATTCAATACCTTTGCCATCTCCCCATCCTTTGTAACCAGATGTCCTTCTTCATTCTTTATGGGGCCAATATGGTCTGTCCTCCCTTTTTTACTGTTAAAGAGTTTCTTGGGATTCCCCCCCCCCCCCCCGCTATGTGTCTTTCATGTTCTATCTTAGCCGTCCTCATTGCACCCTTACATTTCTTGTTGCATTCTTTATAAAGTCTGAATGCTGAGGATGATTCCTCAACTTCGTATTTTTTGAAGGCCTTCTCCTTTGCTTTTATATGCATTTTTACATTTTAGTTAAGCCATCCTCGACTTTTGTTCACTCTTTTAAATGTATTACCCAATGGGATGCATTGGCTAATGCCCTTATTTAATATGCTCTTAAAGCAAACCCATCTCTCCTCCGTGTTCTTTGTTCCTAAGATTTTATCCCAATTTATGCCTTCTAGCAAGGTTTGTAGTTTAGGGAAGTTGTTTTTTTAAAAAATTCAGTGTCTTATATCCTATAGCATACTTCCAGTATTATTTTCCCCTTAGCTTCATCCCTTTGGAGCTCTACTTATAAGGATTCCACCTCCTCCCTAGCTCCTTTAGTGATGTCATCTCTCACATTCACTTGTACATTATTCTTGATATATAGGCATATCCCTCCCCCTTTTTTACCCTGTCTATCCTTGCGATAAAGAGTATATCCTTGAATGTTTGCCAGCCAATCATGAGAGCTGTTGAACCCGGTCTCTAAAATCTCCACAAAATCCAAATCCTCCTCGTACAACAGTATCTCTAGTTCACCCATCTTGTCCGCCAGGCTCTTGGCATTGGTGAACATGCCACGTAGTTTAGACTGGTCGCATGTTATCCTCTTATTGGGTGTTCCGAGATTGCAACTAGGACTTGCTACTATACTTACCTTGGGTTTTTGTGCTTTGGTCAACCTATCACTAATGCCCCCAATACTACCCTCTGAAATATGTTCCGCGCTGACTATCTATACCTCTGGACCCTCCCCCCAGTTGCCTAGTTTAAAAACTCCTCTAACTTTTTGGCCATCTTCATTCCCAGCTGACATGACACCCTCCACCTCGTCCAATCAGAGAGCACATAGCATTTTCTGAATGAATGCATTCTATGTATGGCACCCGTGCTGAGCAATGTCTGAAATACAGCTGGCTCAGCATGGGGCCCGGAATCAATTAGAGATCACTGGATCACCACTACTATACAACTATGATGAAAATCAATTCTGTTTTCCTTAACGAATGAAAACTAAACAAAAATGTCAGGCAGGGACGTTTACCTTCAGAATGTCTAGTTTCCACAGAGCTCCTGCTTCCTCTGATGGAGCCCTGCGTTTGTAGATAGTCTAACCTTTCTGCGGACAGCCTCTTATCAATTATAAAAAATGTACCGCGCTAGATCATAAAACTAAACGAACAGCAGCGACAAAACTATGAGATATCGTCATAGTAAACAGAAGGTGTAAATACAAAAAGCCGTGCTTATTCACATGAAACAAGAAAAAAAAATGTGCCTGAATAGTGATCCAGTGATTGGAACAATACAAGTGAAATATTGAAAAAGTGACATAAGTAATTGAAAATAAATAATAATGATTGGTGAGTGAATAAATGTCTCTAACGGAATCAAAGGTATTCAAAACCTTTTCAACCACCACCAAGGGATAGAAAGTTATCCATGTACTGGTCACTCTGTGAGAAGGAACTCTTACCATAAGGTGTAGACCTCCCATAATAGCGAGGTCGTAGGCGCTTGCAGATATAGCCCTCTGCAGGGTTAGAAGGTAGGCCTCGTCTCTGGAGCTCACTGGCAGTCACGGTACGGCATCTACGATCTCCAGTTAGTGCCCAAATTTCATTTGAAAATCTCAATGGATCAGATGTCACGGAGCATATAAAATATAGAAGGTGTGTATATATATAGCTATAGTGTATTAATGTTTAAAAAAAAAAAATCAATACACAGTATAAAAGTTAATTTGGATAAAAACGTTCTCCGGCAAAACAAAATGCAAAAACATCTGCACTTCTGGAGTCACGTGGGGCGTGATGACGTCAGTGCATAGCTCTGCGTTCTGCTGGAACTTTTTTCTACACCTTGGAATCCTTTTGTGTTCTCAAGACTGCACTTTACTCCATTAGAGACATTTATTCATTCACCAATCATCATTATTTGTTTTCGATTACTTAAGTCACTTTTTCAATATTTCACTTGTATTGTTCCAATCACTGGATCACCATTCAGATACTTTTTTCTTTTTGTTTCATGTGAATAAGCGCAGCTTTTTGTATTTATACCTATCAATGTCTTATCTGCAGCCTGCAGGGGATGTTCTATTAGGATGGCAGGGGCTGGGTAGTTAACCCTCTGATACACTGTCTGCCACACACTGACAATTCATACTGATATATGGCCCCCTGAAGGAGACCTGCTCTTGTCAATAGACTTCACAGCTTGTCCACTAGAGCAGCACACTGTCTGATCTGTGCAGGATTAACCCTTTTGCTGCCAGAGCTGTCTTTGTACCCATGCTTAAAAAAAATCAACTTAGGAGTGAAGATTACATAAACAACCCCCCTCCCCAAACATTATTATATATTTTCTTAAAGCAGACAAGTTCATGTAAATGTGCACTGCATGATGGCATTATTTTTTTTGGTTTAACATTACACTTCTGTCAAAAAAGCAATATTCTTGTAACGAAACTTGGTTTATCTTAAAGAACTTTATATATTAATGACTAAATCTGTGTCACATACAAACTTTAAAGTGGATGTAAACCCACTGTCATCCTTTCTAATCTAATAACATAGGGCATATCTAGAAGGATATACACGCCTCCTGCATGTATCCTTACCTGTCATGATTCACCCGTTTAGCTTAGTGGAGCCCTGCATGTGGGTATGAAGAACTGACTGGTATTTCTTTGTCTATCTGTTTTATCTCACTGAAAAAAGATAAGGATTGCTCAGAGCTGGTTAACTCTTCGTGACAAGACTGGGCACAGATGACATGAAATCTTATACTGTACAAGTTACAGGCCTCAATTAAATTTTTTTTTTTTCGCGTTTTCATTCACTTTAACCACTTGCTGACTGGGTCATGCCGATATACATTGGCAAAGTGGCACGGGTGCGCAAAACAACGTACCGGCCCGTCGCTGCGTCATCGGCGGCTAGCGGGCATGTGCGCACCGGTCGCGGGAGCATGCCCGCGGGTCCCGTGGATTTGATGTCCGCCGGTGGCCCGCGATCATGACACGGAGAGGCAGAACGAGGAGATGCCTATGTAAACAAGGCATTTCCCTGTTCCGCCTTGCAGTGATCTCTGTCATGTTCTAGTGAGCCCACCCCCCCTACAGTTGGAACACGCCCAGGAAACACACTTAACCCCTTGATCGCCCCCTAGTGTTTAACTCCTTCCCTGCCAGTGACATTTACACAGTAATCAGTGCATTTTTATAGCACTGATCGCTGTATAAATGCTAATGGTCCCAAAATAGTGTCAAGTGTCCGATCTGTCCTCCGCAATGTCCTCCGCAAAAAAGGGCTTGGTCAGGAAGGGGGTAAATCCTTCTGGGTCTGAAGTGGTTAATACCATAAATAATAATTTGATTTTTTACTCCAGGAGTATATAATGAGTTTGGAAATTGTAGAGAAATGCTTAAATAATGCATTACAATGTAACTAAACCCATTCGATTTAGTCTAAAATGACCCACAATAGACTTTTTAAATAGGAGGCCTCTCCACACAGTCCTCAGTTATTGTGTTTCCTCTGGCCAGGTAGGAACATGAAGGAACTATTGGAGACTAAGTTCTCTCAGGTGCTACCTGAGAGAAGTCTCTATTACCTTCTTCCTTTTGCAGCAGGGTCCACCAGGCAGTGTCTCAGGCAAGGGGGCCTGTTCCTGGCTCCTGTCTCCCCTTTCAGTGCTGGGGAGAGCCAGTACCGCTGGCAATCAAGCTGCCCCTTGTCTCCTGCATGGCGACGGCCATGTTTTTGGTGTCAAGCAGTGTCTGGGCATGCCCGTGATGTCATTTCTGGGTGGGGTGGAGCTTCTGGTTAAGCGTGTGCGACATCAGTTATGGTCATTGGATGCAGGGGGGTGGGGGGAGGACCCAGCCTATTTCCGGTCCCGGAACATCGGCGTTCCAGGACACTGGGACCAGGAGACACAACCATGCTGTTTGCTGCAGGCTCTGCAATGGATGAGGCAGGAGCAACTTCTGTTCCAGGGATTCCTGTGGGCTGTGTTTATGCTGCTTTTTTTTCCTATGCACACTGGCTGCATTGGGTGTGTTTAAGCCCTGGTTCACACAGGCTTAATTACTACTACTTCAGAAATTGTCAGATTTGTGGAAAAAGCCTTCATGCAAGGATTGTTTCTGCATTAGTGAGAGAAAAGGCATCTTCCACATCTATTGAGTGGAGTGCGACTTTGCTAACATGCTGTAGTTCCGCCCACACAGGGGCTAGCATTGATAGTTGTAACAAGGGAGCATTTATAGTTGTAACAAGGGTTAGCTTACAAAAACAACCAAAATGAGACAATGTAAATATAAAGAAAAAATGAAGAACTAACACAGCCGCAGAGAATAGGCCTTTTTCGAGATCTGACAAGAGATTGTTCCCGTTTGAGGAAGACACCCCATCAGTTTGAAACAAAGTAAGATGCTACTTTCTACCAGGTCCCAAAACCACAGACTTAGCTTTTGAAGACATGGGAAGCCTAAAGGAAGCAGTGGATAAAAAGGATGGATTTATTGTTGAAGAGAACATGGCAATTCACAATGGACAATTTAAAGCCGGCTATAGCAGGCACATGCGTGGCAAGGAATCTAGGACACAGGTTAAACAAGCCTAAAGTGCATATTAGCGTGGGAACCCCAAAAGAGATTCTTTTCCTACAATTTCAAGAGCAGTAGGATAAAAAGTGGATGCATCCACAGAATCCATATGCATGACAGCGCACTCAGCTGCCTCATTTAATTCTGCAAGAAGGGCCTTATGGCTGAAAACATAGCACGGGGACTTAACCTAAAAAGTTAGGCTATGCATGATCCCGTTTTCAGGAGATTGCTTTGGGCCAGATTTAGAATCCATTTTAGACCGCATGGCATATAGGAAAAAGTATTTACCTGTTAAAAAAAAGACACAAACAAATGCCAAAGCGTTTTTTTTTTTATTTTTTGTCCCCAGAGAAATTTGCAGAAAGGTGACAAGTCTCAGGGGAAAAGGAAAGTCTGGGGGTCGCAGAAGGGAAGAGGAAAAAAGGAGTTATTTTCTTAACTCTTGCACAGCCCGAGAAGTCACAATGACTTGCTGCTTCCAGTAAGTGGAAGACTACAGACGTTCCTTCCACAGGGCGAAAAAATAGAGACAAGCCTGTACATCCAGAATCTTGTCAGCAAGGGGCACAAGATAGTTTGCAGAGGTCCGCCAAGAAGGTACTTTGTTACGGATATCCCGAGAAATCCAGTAAAAGCTCTTGCTATGAAGAACCTGGTTCAGGATCTGATACTTTAAAGGGTGGTTGTACCGGTCCCTGCAGGAGAAGAACAGATGGGGGTTTTATACCTATATAATTCTGGTGGGAAAACCTTCAGGAAAATTAAATTTAATCCTCAACCTGAAGCCTTTGAACAAAGCGGTGCTATACAAAAAGTTCCGTATGGATTTGATTCTTTCAGTCAGAAATCTGCTGTTTCCAGACTTTTACATGGCATTGATCGATCTAAGGGATGCCTATCTGCACATTCTGATCAGAGCGCTCCTAAAGGTTTTTGAGACTGGCCCTAAGATCGGGTAAACAGGTCCAGCACCTACAAGAGGTTCCCTACAAAAATGGGGCATCCCCTGGGCCTGTAAATACCCATTCAGTGGTACAATGTACAGCCTATACAGATCTGAAAGGAAAGGCAGATCAGAAACCCAAAGGAAGCTAGGCAGAAAGGTGGCGCTAAAGAAAGAGAATGAGCACTTGACAGGTAGGGAGCCAGGGAAAGTCTAAGGGAAGCTAGGCGAGAAGGGGGGGGGGCAGAGGGTTAGAGGCTGAGAGATGGGGGGAAGGTAAGGGCTCAGGAGTATCAGGGCTGTCCGCCATAGGTGGCCCAAGTTGGCTGTGGGGAAAGAAGGGAAAGCATATGACATCCATGGTTCCCAAACTTTGAGGAACTAAGCATGAGAATCGTGGCGTATCCTAGACATCTGTTCATTAAGCATTAGTGCTGTCATGCAGTCTCTCACCCTCTGGAAGGGGGCAGATGTCTTCTTGCAGGCTTAGACAATTGATCTTTTGGCTGACAAATAGGTAGGAAGCGAACTAGGTCAACAGACCCGGAATTGGACAATGCCGTAGAGCAAACTTAGCTTCTTTTGGTATGGGGAGGTGTAAAAAGGAGGCCAAATACACCAGGACCAGAAACTAATTAGTCAAGGTCACGTCCACCATGTATGTACTACATCACCCTGATGGCCACAGCCCCAGAAACAGTGGTCACTGTAGGACAGGATGGCATGGGCAATGCTGGAAGGGACCCAATACCAACGTAAAAAAGCACCTTATATGCCACCTCCAAAGTGGCTGTATTGAATGAGCATTTGGCCACAGAGGACCAGGCCCTCGCTCCAGTCTAAGTCTATCTCAGCTGCCAAGTCTCATTCCCACTGAGCTACATAGGTGAGAGAGGTGGAGGAAGGAAGGTTATTCAGAGAAGCATAGAGGGCTGAGATGAGGCACGGGGATCCCAGAGAGTGCTGGCAGGTGTGTCTAAATGTAGTTTTTTGGAATGGATACATGGAGGTTCTGCACAGCGAGGCGCCCCAGTGCTGAAGTTGGAGGTAGATACTCTCCTTTCAAGCCGTAAAGAGGTTACAAGATTTTTAGAAGGCAACGTTTGGAAAGTGTACAATTCCTGGTGCCTGTCCAATTCAAGGCCCTTGGAGGATCTTACCTCCTATCTTGGAGTTTCTTCAACAGGGAACAGACAAGAAGTTAGCGATCAGCACACTTAAAAAAACAGGTTGGAGTCTTTCTGGAATGCTCTATTTCTTCAGAACCGTTAATCATTAGATTTTTCAGGGCGTTCCCCCTTTCCACACTAGTTAAAGCGAAAGCTTTTCCTAGACGGGATCTCTCGGTAGTCTTACCAGTTCTAACCGAGTCTCCTTTTCAACCTCTGGAATCTTTTTTTTTTTGCTTGTACAGTAGTTGTTTCATCATTCCTGTTAGTCCGAGTGGGTTTTTTTTAAGCACCATAATTATTACTTTTTCACTTTCACTAATTAGTTGGATAGTTTAATGGTCACACATACTATGTCTCACCATTAAACACCATGGATACCATCTACTTACAGACATACCTCTGTAGGGGTTATCTTCCCACACGATGCATGCAGATTCACACACACATAAAAACACTCTGACATACTGTGTGTGTGTGTGTGTGTGTGTATATATATATGTATATATATATATATATATATATATATATATATATATATATATATATATATATATATATATATATATATATATATATATTAAAATAAATAAATATATATAAATATAAAAATATATATATCACAAAACATTCTTATGAAGTAGAAGTTATTTTCCCACACAATATATGCACATTCTATATTTTTCAAACATACATAACACTTTGATATACAGATATAACATAAAACAATCTTATAAAGTACAACCATATAAATATAAATACTATATATAAAAAAACTTTATAACCAGTCTGGCATTCTGTTATTCTGTCAAAAATGCTTAAAATCCGATCTTATCTAATTTACTAATTTATTGTTACTATCTGGGCAACATGCTGCAGGTGCCGTCTACCCTTCCCTCTGAAGGTGGTAAAAGCGTGGCTTCTTGCAAGCCCTTCTGGGCTGAATCTCTTTCTGGGGAGATGTGGACAGATCATGGAGTCTTTTGGACTATTCAGTTGCTTTTAAATTTCTGGTTGTAGGATCTTATTTCCAAATTCCATCTTCTAGCAGTAAATATATTATTGTTGTGTACATAGATGTTTGTGCACCATTAAATATTTTGAATTCTTAGTCCTTTGATATATTTCTTCAGTTAACAATCTCCCTGAGGGAGACCATGACTGTACGGGTCAAAACGCGTTGGAGTACTAAAGTGGCTGACATTCTGTAATGTAATGTTTTGCTCTATCATGTGAACATCGCTATTTTGTGCAATATGTATTGTATCATTCAACCAGAGCTCATATTTTAATTGGAACACAACATTTAATTTCACATTGTTACAATGCTACAGTTCTTCTATTTGCAGTCACTTCCACATGCAGGATTAGTGATCTGTATGTGGTGTCAGCCAGAGAACTGGTTCTAACGATCTATCCAGACAGGTATGTTCTGAAAATTATTCCAGCCTTTCTCCCAAAGGTAGGTTCAGTTTGTCACTGTTCTCTAGACATTGTTTTGGCAACGTTTTTGTCCTAACCCGTCAGGGAGAAGGAAACTAATTTTCATTCTTTGGATGTGAGAAGAATTGTTTACGTTATTTAGAATTAACTAAAAAAAAAAAATCAGGAGTTCTGAATCTTTTTTTTCATTTTGTTTGCTGGTACCAATAAGGGGCAGAAAGCCACTAAAGGATCCATTGCCAGATGGCTAAGAATGGCAATTGAATCAGCTTATACACTTTCTGATCTCGTTCCATCACAGGGTATTCATATTCATTCCAGGAGAGCTCTGGCAGAGAAGGCCGTTGCCACCCCATAATAAATTTGTAAAGCGGCGACGTGGTCAAGTATGTCCGCTTTCGTACACCATTACAGACTGGATTTATTGTCAGCTGAGGAGCAGGCCTTCGGCAGGAAGATTCTGCAAGCTGTGGCCCCACCTTGAGGAGATAAATTCTTGTTTATCCTCTCATGTGCTGTCCTGAAAGATGTTTTGAGAAAATTTAAGTTAGGCTTACTGGTAACTTTTCTAGTAGTCTTTCAGGACAGCCATAATAGCCTGCTCTGATATTGTTTATGCTGTTGTGCTTATGTTTTTCAGATGGGCCTGGGGTACTCTTCGACAACTGATGGCTGTGAGGAGAGGCCTTCAATTTAAAGTATATTGTGGGTATGTGTTTCCTGCATGAGGAGGAGCTACGTTCTCTTATGCAAATTTACAATATTTTGTTTCGCTAGGGGAAGACAGCTGTGAATTGGGGTGAGCAATACACAAAGGGATATTAAGTAATAGTAAAATTGATAAAAAATTTTGGATAAGAAATTAAGAATAGCTTGTATGAGACACCCCCTCCCAACCCCATACCACCAGGTTCATTACCCAATTCCACTCCCAATACAAAAAAATGGAAAGAATTTTTAAAAAACATTGGGACATCCTACTGGAGGATACCATGCTAAAATCATCCATCAACACTGTACCCAAGATCACATACCGCAAAGCCAGAAACATAAAAAGCCTTATTGCCCCAAGGAAGCTTAAAACTATACGTAACAGACCCACCCCATCTCGGACCTGTCTCTCATTAAACGGCATGTACCAATGCAAAAAGCTTAAATGTCTCACCTGCAAATTTGTCCCCCATCGCCAAAAATCCTTTACCACAAAAAGTAACACCTACCAACATAGAGAATTTTTCAATTGTTCCTCAGACTTCGTAATCTATGGCATCCGTTGCCCTTGATATTGGTCGAACCATCCGAACACTTAGGAAAAGATTTGGAGAACACCGCAGATCAATAGAGGAAAACCTTAATCTAACCATCCCTAGGCATTTCAAAGAGTACCATTAAGGCTCCACCAATGGTATACTAGTATGAGTCATCGAACAAATACCCAGGACTCTCCCCCCTACAGAGCGTTTCAAACGTCTCTGTGAAAGAGAACCTTTTTGGATATATACCCTTGACGCCCTTGTGCCTGGAGGCCTGAATGAAGAAATAGAAATCAACCCAGTCCTCTAAAAAATCATCCTCAACCATGCCCAGATCCCTCCTTTACAGGCCCAACACACACCTCAAATTCCCCCCCCCACCCCCCCCTTTCCCCCCCCCAATGTCTCTCCTCCCAGTCCCCCCTCTTCTTTTTTTCTCCCCCCCCCTCCCTCCCCCCCTTTAAAAAAAAACCCCTTCTAATAATAAAATATTTTTTCCACTTCTAGATTCCACCCCCATATCCTACTCATAACCCACACCCTTCGCGATATGCGCCCCTACATGTTTCGGTCCCACCAAATGCATGCACCTGTTTTTACATGTCCCATACTTCATCCCTACTCATCTGATCCATATATGTGCATGCGATATGGACACAGATACTCATTAAATATATACCGTATTTATCGGCGTATAACACGCACTTTTTTCCCCTTAAAATCAGGGGAAAGTTGTGGGTGTGCGTGTTATACGCCGATCCCTGCTATCGCTATGTGAATGTCGGCGATCGCCGCCGACATTCACATAGCAAGCAGTTTTAAATATGGCGCCGCGGAGTTCGGAGGGACTCGGCGGTGCTGAACGAGCGCCGCCGAAATCACAGAGCCGAGATACACATAGTCGAGTGTATTCGGTTCTTTCCGGCGCCGCTCACAGTCACGCCCAGTCCCGCCATTGGACCTGTGTTATGTCCATCATAGGGCAGGACTGGGCGGGACTGTGAGCGGCGCCGGAAAGAGCCGAATACACTCGACTATGTGTATCTCGGCGGCGTTCATTCAGTTCCGCCGGCGCCGAGTCCCTCCGAACTCCGCGGCGCCATATTTAAAACTACTAGCATGTGTATGTCGGCTGCGGCAGGCGGTAGGCATGGACACTGGGGACAAGGCTGCACTGGGGACAAGGCTGCACTGGGGACAAGGCTGCACTGGGGACAAGGCTGCACTGGGGACAAGGCTGCACTGACAAGACTGCACTGACACTGAAAAGGCTGCAATGACACTAACAAGGCTGCAGATGAACACTGATGAGGCTGCATTGATGGGCATTTTAATGTAAGTTTCTTTTCCTTAAACTTCCCTCCTAAAAGTTTTTTTCCTTTAAAATTCTCTCCTAAACTTGGGGTGAGTGTTATACGCCGGCGCGTGTTATACGCCGATAAATACGGTGTATATATATATATATATATATATATATATATATATGCCTCTCATCCATAATTATACAATTTTTTTACATTTTATTTTATCTTCCACATTCTTTTTTTGTTTTGTTTTAAATATATACAATTTAATATATTTTTATATTTTATATTTTTTTTATATTTTATATTTTTTCCTTTCTACATTTTTCATATAATTTATTATATACAATTCTCCACACATTCTCCCATTCACAAGCTCACAACTCCCACAATATCAAAATCCTCCGATCCTCTCTCCCATTTTCATCTCATCATCATTTCCACTTATTTTTTTCATTATACATTTTTATTTTTCCTTTATTCCACATATGTTCCTCCTCATCCTATACTCATGGAATCACCCCATCCCACCCTTCCACCTTTCATCCCATCCCCATCCACCTCATAGCAATTGTTTTCTAATAGCACACATCCATGTATCCCGTCCCTCTGCTGCTCCCTCCCTCCCCCCTCCCTTCACACACATCTCCACCTCCCTTGCTATTTCCTCCTTGTCTCCTCCACTCTCCACCCCCTTTTCTGTCATCACTCGACCACACTATTTTGATTTTAGCCTCTCCCACACACAGTCTACCCCTCCCACGGCTCCCTGAAGCCCAATACGAGGTAGGCGGGGCCTCTGCAATTGGCCCCCCTGCCCTTCTTATACCTCTTCCTAAATGAACGGACTCTATGCCTGATGAAGGAGCACGCATGGTCCGAACGCGTGCACGCCCCCAGCGTCACTGTAACCCGGGAAATACAACAATGAACAAGACGATCCACACTGTGCCTGTCTCAACCCAGTCTGGTGCCGCCAGACAGGACAAGAGACATTTGTGATACACTCCAGCACATAGGATCGCCCCCTGTGGAGCCCTGCTGCCCACCACACAGCCTACCCGGGCGGAATTTTTACCTGATGTGCCTGTATCTACCTTACTCTGAGTGAGTGCATTTCAACTTGTAATAAAATGTTTATGCTTCAATACTGCACTTAGGCTGGCGCTGCTTTTCTTCTTTTTTACGTTCTCTTATGCGCTGTCCTGAAAGCCTCAAAGAAAAAAAGTTACCGGTAAGCCTTAATCCTAGTACACATGGGCCGAATGTCGGGCGGCATCGGCTGGTTCAAAAGAAACTGGCTCACATTTGGTCCATGTGGGTACTGCATCTGGTCCTACCGAAAAAGGTCTGCTGATAGGCTCCTGATCAGAGCTCTCAGCCAATGGCTGAGAGCTCTGACCAGAGTGTTCTAGTGGGGGGCGTCCCCCTGTTCCTGTCAGAACAGAATAGCACAGCAGGGGAGATCACTGTACTAACATTGCATGGTTAGTAAAGCGGCTTCTCCAGGGCTGTCAGGTTTTTTTTTTGTTCAGCCCTGCTGGGTTGGACAAAAAACTACTAGTGTGTATTAGGCTTTATTTAAATTTTTGGTGGTGCAAATACACACATGTGAGCTGTGTATCTTAGCAAGCAGGCTCCTGTCCGGTCACACTATGCCTACACTAAATATACATAAAAACAGAATGCAATGATTTGCAAATATCATAAACCCATATTTTATTGACAATAGAAAACATATCAAATGTAATGTAAACTGAGAAAATTAACCATGTTAAGAAAAAAATAAGGTAATTATGAAATTGATGGCAGCAGCACAACTCAAAGTTGGTACAGGGCAACAAAAAGCTGGCCAAGTGGTAATAACAAGGAAGAGCTGGAAGAACTTTTTGCAACTAATTGCGTAGGTTAATTGGCAACTGGTCAGTAATGTGAGCACTGGGTATAAAAAGAGCATCTTGAAGTCAGTGTCTCAGAAGTAAAGACAGGCAGAGGTTCACCAATCTGACAAGCTGTGTCTAAAACTTGTTGAACAATTTCAGAAATAATGTTCCTCAATGAAATAAAAATTGCAAAGAATTTATATCATCTAAAGTACACAATATAAAAATATGCCAAGAATCTGGAGAAATCTCTGTATGCAGGGAACAAGGCTGAAGTGTAATATTGGATGCTAATATTCTTCAGGCCCTCAGACGGCATTAAAAACAGGCATGATTCTTATGGTGTGTTGCAAAGTGGGAAAACTGCTCTATGGTCAGACAAATTGAAACTTGATATTCTCTATGGCAACCATAGGCACAGTGTCCTCCAGACTAAAGAGGAGAGGGACCTTACAGCTTATTTTCATCATTCTAGTTAAAAAGTTTGCATCTCTGATGGTATGGTGGTGCATTAGTGTGTATGGAATAGACCGCTTGCACATCTGCAAAAGCATTATCAATGCTGAAAGATATATGTATGTTTTACAGCAGCATATGTTCAGGCAAGAATGAGACAATTTTGCTCTCCCAAAATTCCAGCAACTGGTCTTCTCAGTGCCCCGATGTTGAGTGTTCAAAGAAGAGGGGATGCTACAATATGGTGAACATGGCCCTGTCCCAAATTTTTTGTAATTGGTATTATAATATGCCAGCTTTTTGTTGCCTTGTCCCTTTGAGACATATTGCTGCCATCAATTTAAAAATTGCCTAATTTTTTATTATTATTACTATATTTAGTTTAACCACCTCAATACCAGAGACTTTCACCCCCTTCCTGCCCAGGCCAATTTTCAGCTTTCAGCTCTGTCACACTTTGACAACTGCGTGATTATGCGTACCCAAACAATTTTTATCCTTTTTTTTTTTTTTAGCCTTCTTTTGGTGGTATTTTAATCACCACCGGGGTTTTTATTTTTTCCAAATAAACGAAAAAAGACCAGAAATTCTAAAGAAGGAAAAGGTTTTCTTAGTTTCTGTTATGAAATGTTTCAAATAAGTAATTTTTTGGCTGTATTGATAGTCTGGGCACTGATGAACAGTATAAATATTGTACTCACTGTGCCCTGACAGATCGGCTTTTGCTTTCCTCACACGCTGTCTGTGTTAGGAAAGGAGACCCGATTACCGGCAAGTCTGTTGGCATCTGTGAAGCTGTGATTTGCTCTTTACCCTGATCTGTGATCCGCTGTGTCCAAGGCACACAGCGATCAGACACTTTTGATGCGCACCCCAGGGGGCGCATGGGAAGCGTGTTCTCGGGAGGACGTCCAGGGAACTGGATAGCTGCACTGTTTATCAGCTATAGTGTGGTAGGGAAGTGGTTAAACATTTGATATGTTTCTATTTTCTATTGTGAATAAAATAAGGATTTGAGATGTGCTAATCCTTACAATCTGTTTCTATGTAGATTTTAGATTCCCTAACTTTTTTGGATTTGGGGATGTATAAAGCAGGTGCATTGTTGAACTTTAAAAATGTGTTCCCAGCATTACTTTCTTCAAGACTATGAAGAAAGTAATGCCCAATTAACTGGAATAGGGGGAAAGTAGTGGAAGGAGAGCCCTGTCACATGACCTGTCAGTATTTGTACTTTCTCTGTAGCATTATGCATAGAACACTCAGGAGGATGCCCACTCGTGTGTGTGTGTGTGTTTTGGGGGGTAAATACTACTTTGCAAGGATCTACCTACTGTCCTGAAATGAGGAATGAACCTACTTTGTGATGGAAGTGAGACAGACACTTTTTGTCCTAAGGAGACTCTACTAATATTCACTTGTGTAGCATTTAATTTGCCTTTAACCGCTTGGCATCCGGAGGCCGTCATATGACGGCCTCGACTTTCGGGGCTTATATCTGAATGATGCCTGAGGCTACAGACATCATTCAGATACCGGCATTTTCAGCCGGCGATTCCGTACACCATAAGAATGATCATAGCGGCTGTTCTGCCGCTTGATCGTTTTTACGGGCGGCGAGAGGGGACGCCCCCCCCCTCCCGCCGCCCTCCGGTGCTTCTACCGACTCACCTCAGCGATCGGTGAGTCGGATAGCGGATCTGCCGGCGCTGGATGTTCACCATAGAGATTTCCGGCGGACCAGATGGTCGCTGGAGTCTCTATGATCGTTTGGAGGCCGTCACGCCCGGCCTCTGCATTCAAAAAAACAGCGCCGCTTCGGCTGTGAAGCGGCGATCGTTTTATTTTATTTTTTTATTTTAGGCTTCCCAGCCTAGAGGTGAGATGTGGGGTCTTATTGACCCCATATCTCACTGTAAAGAGGACTGATCGTGTCATATTCCTATTACAAGGGATGTTTACATTCCTTGTAATAGGAATAAAAGTGATCAAAAAAAAAAAAAAAATGTAAAAAGTGTCAAAATAAAAATTTTTAAGTAAAATTAACAATAAAAAAAAAAAAAATTTTTTTTAAAGCGCCCCTGTCCCCGTGAGCTCGCACGCAGAGCGAGAGCAATAATTTTGGCCCTAGACCTCCTCTGTAACTCAAAACATGTAACCAGTAAAAAATTTTAAAGCGTCGCCTATGGGGATTTCGAAGTACCAAAGTTTGGCGCCATTCCACGAGCGTGTGTAATTTTGAAGCGTGACATGTTAGGTATCCATTTACTCAGCGTAACTTCATCTTTCACACAATGCAAAAAAAATTGGCTAACTTTGCTGTTTTTTTTTTTTTAAGCATGAAACTGTTTTTTTTTCAAAAAAACGCGTTTGAAAAATTGCTGCGCAAATACCGTGCAAGATAAAAAGTTGCAATGACCGCCATTGTATTCTCTAGGGTCTCTGCTAAAAAAATATATATAATGTTTGGGGGTTCTATGTAATTTTATAGCAAAGAAATTATGATTTTTGACATGTAGGAGCGAAGTGTCAGAAATGGCCTGGATGCGAAGTGGTTAACAAATTCATGAGGTGACACATCACAGCTTCATGGAAAGCATCTTGCTGAATTGCATTATTTAGGATGATTCTGTGGTCAAACTCGCAACCACCATTGAAAGGAGACACCTAGTGGTGTCTTTCCAAAAGGATGCTGTGTTTAAAAACACCCAGATCAACAGTAGGGATGAGCTTCGAGTTCGCAAGTTCGCCGAACAGCAAACAAACCCTACGTCCATAAAAGGTGGCATAACTTAGAAACAACTTAGTATATCGACTCCTAAACATTGAGCAACAGAAACTTGGGGTCCGACTCAAGGGCTAGAGAAGTAACTCGACTGATCAACAAGAACTGCTGACCAGTATGCATCTAGGCTTGGACATGATCAGACCATATATAAAAAGGAAGCTGCCTGTTATCCGCATCTAAGGCAAGATACTGGGACCTCGGGGTTCATGATGGTTAATCTTTTTGGAGAGAAGTAGGCTCTATGTAAGAATTTAACTTGGAGAAAACAGTCTCTGGCCAAGATCACATTAGTAACAAAGGAAGACAAACAACCCTCCCAGTTCTCTTCAGTTAAACCAGGGACGTCCACCTGCCATTTATGAAAGGTCCTTTCTAATCTATCAGTGGGGGCTATATATACAGTGGGGACGGAAAGTATTCAGACCCCCTTAATTTTTTCACTCTTTGTTATATTGCAGCCATTTGCTAAAATCATTTAAGTTCATTTTTTTTCCTCATTAATGTACAAATTTAAGGGGGTCTGAATACTTTCTGTCCCCACTGTAGGCTTGTCCACTACCTTGGCAGTAAGTAATCCCTCTACTGGGTCCGACTGGGTTTACAACCACTTTCATTTTTGAACTGTTTTGGTTTCTTTGCATGTATAGATTGCATGGGTTGATACTGACATGTGGTGAGAATTTTATTTCAATAGTACCTTTAGAAGTATATTTACCTAGAAAAATGGTGTTGTGTTCAATACTTACTTTACTTGCTGTGTGTGTGTATGTATATATATATATATATATATATATATATATATATATATATATATATATATATACATCATATATATATATATTACATTTTTTTGGATTTGGATTTAGATACGCTGTAAGGTTTCACCTAATAGGTGATTTGCTTTAGTAACCAAAGTATCCAGACTGGATCAGAGGCACTGTTAACCATAAACTGATATGTGGTGGCTGTAATCATCTCACGTACTGGACACACGAAAAGCTGTGTCTGGCTGCCATGTTGTTCAGGAATCATAGGTCGGCCATGACGGTTCTGTAGAACAGTACACATCGCAGCAGCTAGAAATGCACCTCCTTTTAACTTAGTTACATTTCAAAGCGCCTGTAATCTCAATTTAGGGATAGCAGACACCAGTACACAGGCCTTTACCAGAGCTGAAAATAGTTAGGTCCATATATATTTGGACACAGGCACAATTTTAGTTTTTTTCAGGTATTTACCAAAACATATTCAAGCAATAGTTATATAATTTATACGGGCTGAAATTTCCCCCCCTCGGGTTTAATTTGAGGGTATGTACATCCAAAATCGGAGGAAAGGTTTAGGGATTACAGCTTTTAAGAATAGCCACCCCCCTTTTTCAAGGAACCAAAAGTAATTGGACGATTGAATCAAAAGCTGTTTCATAGTCAGATGTTGGCTACTCCTTCCTTATTTCTTCATCAATTAAGCAGGTAAAAGGTCTGGAGTTGAATCTAAGTGTGGCATTTGCATTGCAATCTTTTGCTGCGAACCTACATCATGCGTTCAAAGGATCTGTCCATGCAAGTGAAACAAGCCATTGTAAGGCTTCAAAAACAAAACAAATCCATCAGAGAGATAGCAGCAACATTAGGAGTGGCCAAATCAACAGTTTGGTACATTCTGAGGAAAGAAGAACACACTGGTGAGCTCAACATAAAAAGGCCTTGAAGTCCATGGAAGACAACAGTGGTGGATGATCTCAGGATCCTCTCTATGGTAAAGCAAAAACCCATTTACAACTTCCAGACAAGTGAAGGGCACTCTCCAGAAGGTGGGCTTATCATTGTCAAAATCTACAATCAAGAGAAGACTTCACGAGAGCAAATACAGAGGGGGTTCACCACACGGTGCAAACCTTTCCTAAGCCTGAAGAATAGAAAAGCCAGATTAGACTTTATATAAAAAAAGCCAGACCAGTTCTGGAAAAGCATTCTTTGGACGGATGAAACGAAGATTGATCTGTACCAGAATGATGGGAAGAAAAAGTGTGGAGAAGGCTTGGGACAGCTCGTGATCCAAAGCACACAACATCATCAGTAAAACATGGTGGAGGCTGTGTGATGGCATGGCATGCATGGTTTCCAGTGGCACCGGGTCATTGGTGTTTATTGATGATGTGACAGAGGACAAAAGCAGCCGGATGAATTCTGCAGAGTTTAGAGATATACTGTCAGCCCAGATTCAGCCAAATTCAGCAAAGTGGTTTCGACGACGCTTCATAGTACAGATGAACAATGATCTAAAACGCACTGCAAAAGCAACCCAGGAGCTTTCGAAGAACAAGAAATGAAATATTCTGCCATGGCCGATTTAATCACCCGATCTCAACCCAATTGAGCATGCATTTCACTTGCTGAAGGCAAAACTAAAAGCAATAAGACCCACAAACAAAGAACAACTAAAGACAGCTGCAGTTAGAGCCTGGCAAAGCATCAGAAAGGAGGAAACCCAGTCTTTGGTAATGTCCATGGGTTCCAGACTTCAGGCAGCCATTGCCAGTAAAGGATTCTCAACAATATATTAAAAATTACATTTTATTTAGGATTATATTTATTAGTCCAATTACATTTGAGCCCCTGAAAATGGGGGACTGTGTATAAAATGGTTGCAGTTCCTAAAATTTGT
Organism: Lithobates clamitans; assembly: GCA_037952925.1. Taxonomy (NCBI): domain Eukaryota; kingdom Metazoa; phylum Chordata; class Amphibia; order Anura; family Ranidae; genus Lithobates; species Lithobates clamitans. The sequence continues at coordinate 2,130,185 of JBBGZY010000076.1, read as the reverse complement.
ACTTGATATTTATGTTCAACCCCTTGAATTAAAGCTGAAAGTCTGCACTTGAAATTCATTTGGATTGTTTTGTTTTAATTTTATTCTGGTGGCATACAGAGCCAAAAATATGAAAATTGTGCCTGTGTCCAAATATATATGGACCTAACAGTATCTAATTGAGGATGGGCAAGATGTCTGTTAATTTCTGCTAACCATAAACATCTACAATCATCACTTCTCTTTGACCCATCGTAAAACAGTCACAAAAAACCTTCAGTTCTGTCACCCATGGTTTGTAGGGCAAATAAAAGCCATTTGGAATAGCGTGCCGTAAAATGTCTATCCAAGGCTAATGGGTATCGTAAAAGCCATTTAAGGCCAGAGGCAACCTTACAGAGACCACTGCCTCATTCGCTATTTCAAAGAATTAACACACAATTCATTAAAATCAGACAGGACCAAGACACATTAATATTAACTATATATTAGATATATACTTGAATAGGGAATATCATACGGAACAGATCCAAGGTCATACATGACTAAGCTCTAGCATACAGAAGGGGAAATAGTAGTCCCCTACCTCCTGGATGATAAGCCTGACCAAGATACCTGTGTTTGGTATCCCTGGAAAAAAAATATAATGCTAATGCTAATAATACCAGCCTAAAAATGGGGGGTCACATGTTCCAAACGGTGAACTTATCCTTTAAAACTGTCTCTAAGGCTCTAATCTAATGCAAACTAAAAGAATTCCTATTTCTTGAAGATCGCTACTGTATAGGATAAATCTCTGATTACACTTGTCTGTGGTGACAGTGTATACTCAAACAATAGTGAAATGTGAATCCACCAGAAAAAAATGAAGATATTCGTGTGCTAGTGTGGTGACTGCACGGCAAACACAGTTCTAAATATAAAGTTGCAAAATGAAGTCCAAATAAATGTACGATCCAGCAAACATGTATGGAAATCCAACCACCGGTGTGACCCTTGGAGTGGGAAAATAGTCAGAAGCACCCCCACCATAGATAGGCGAAGGCTTACCAGATTGTGGTGCCTCCAACTAAACCCAGTGACAATTATTTTCCATCTGTTGGCACCTTTGTGGTCCCGCGAGCAGGGAAATCTTTGTGCAGTGTGTGGCTGAGCGTGGCATTGTTGCGTAAGTGATAGCGTGGTGTGAGGTTGACCAGCCTTTTGTCACAAGTTGGTGAAGGAGGCGGTGGTCTGATACCCGCGTTTCATTACAGTGGCTATATCTTTCTTGGAGGTGGGAGGAGCAAGGCGGAAGCTTTACACCCTATGGGTGCAGGCAGGAGAACAAGGAGGCATATATGTAATGACAGCAAGGGTGTGCACTAGAGCTGCACGATTCTGGCCAAAATGAGAATCACAATTTTTTTGCTTAGAATAAAGATCACAATTCTCTCACGATTCTCGCAGCATAACACCATCTTACACATTATACAAAAAAAAAAAAATTGGGCTAACTTTACGGTTTCGTTTTTTAATAATTCATTAAAGTTTATTTTTTCCCCAAAAATTTTTTTAAGACCACCGTGCAAATACAATGTGACAAAATATTGCAACAACCGCCATTTTATTCTCTAAGGTCATTGCTAAAAAAAAAAAAGTACCGTATATACTCGAGTATAAGTCGAGTTTTTCAGCAAATTTTTTTGTGCTGAAAGTGTCCCCCTCGACTTATACTCGAGTCAAGCACTTTTCTGCAGCAAAAAATTTCATTTTCCGAACCGACTTTGGGGCCCCGTATCTCAGGGCCACTTTGTGCTAGGAACCCCAAATTTGGTGTGCAAACCCAGTGGAACTGGTACGACAACATATCCAAAGCTGGGGTTCCTAGGACCAAGTGGCCCCGAGATACGGGGCCCCAAACCTGGTTTGGAAAATGTCATTCTCTGCTGCAGAAAAGTGCTTGAAATTTTCTGAACCGATTTTTGGGGCCCTGTATCTCGGGGACACTTGGTGCTAGAAACCCCAGCTTTGGATATTTTATGGTGCTAGGGTTCCTAACACTAAGTGGCCCCAAGATATGGGGCCCCAAAGTCGGTCAACTGTGTCCATCTGCAGCAATGTCATTTCGGGACCCTTTTGGTTCAGAGACCCCAAATTTTGGCTGCAGCTAGGGGGCATCTAGGAACCCTTAACTACAGAGTTTGAAGTTCGGGGGACCTATGGCTGCAAATGGGCACAGTGAGGCTGCAAATGGGCATTGTTGACCCTCTTTTACACTTACAGTAGCTGTGCATTTCTCACCCTCGTCTTATACTCGGGTCACTAAGTTTTTCCCATTTTTGTGGTAAATTAGGGCCTCGACTTATACTCGGAACGACTTATACTCGAGTATATACGGTATATAATGTTTGGGGGTTCTAAGTAATTTTCTAGCAAAAAGTACTGATTTTAACTTGTAAGCAACAAGTGTCAGAAAAAGGTTTAGTCTTTAAGTGGTTTAATTGACTTCATTTACAGACTGAAGTTCATTCCTTTGATCCAAAAGAAAGTGTTACAATGTTTCTCTTTATCTCCATCTACCCAATGTTGTGATAAAAACAAAACTAAACAGGCAGTCTGCCAAGTTTGACAGCTGTCAGCAGAGATCTCTCTGCACTGAATCAGGAAAATGGAGTTTTAAGATTGCGAGAGGGTAGAATCGCAATCTCGATTCTCGATTCTTTAAAGATTAGTCGTGCAACTCTAGTGTGCACACAAAGGTGTCTCCAGTGGAACTCTAAGGGGAATTGCTTGCAAGGAAAACTTAAAGAAAAAAAGGAATCTTTGGTTGAAGGATGGAAATCAGAAGAGCTTCACCTAATGCACTAACCTCAAGAGTTAAGAGAGTCAAGCTTAGGCATACTCCTTCCACTTCACGAGCCAATTGGCAATCTGATGGCTCATGAGCAAGGGATCAGGCTGAACTTGGCTTTTACAAGGGATGTCAAGATTTGCATTAAAGGATAAGTTTTAACAAAAAATTATAAATGCACATTTTTTTACAGGTAAAGTGTGTATTTACTATTTTTATTTTAGGAGCTTGGAGATCATTGCACCAGCAATCAGCAGACCACTGATGCCATGCAGACTGTCAGTGTGAGCTGTTTGCCCATACAGTGTACAAGCAGGCAGTTTTACACTTACATGAAGAATCATTGAACTACCACAGCGCTCAACGGCGCTTCCTTTGTATGAAGTCCCTGGTGTTCATATCAGTCCCTGTGCCCTCCTCGAGTGATCAGACTTATCCTGACACCCCCCCTCCACACAGCCTTTCACTGGGAAGCTCAGTGTAATGCTGTTTCTCCTCCCACCGCTCTTATGCTGCTGAGAACAGAGGGAATGTGATCACCTATTATAAAGGGGGAAAAGTGCTTATAATGTGTTTTTGTGTTCTCTTTTTTATTTTCATCTATACACAAATGTTTTGCCTTTCATCTCTATTTTAAACTGAATTGGTTGTTTTACAAGGTGAGGGTTTACATACGCTTTAACTTCAGCAACCTTTATTTCTGAATCTGACAGGTATTTTTAACTGAAGATGACCACTGTACATGCATCTTTTTTTTTTTTTTAATTGCCCAGGTCTGACAGGTTTACTGGTGCATGCTGTATCTGCCGAGTGTGTATATATAGCTATAGAGCAGGGTTTCCCAACCAGGGGTATGTCACAGGGGTTCTTGTGCAATCATCTCACCAGTGGTTTCAGTGCTATGATATAGTCCTGAGTACTACCAGGAGGACTGATATTGGCCTGAAAGTACTTAAATGAAACAACTATGGGCACGGATGGGCTGATGGGCACGAATAGGCTGCACTGATAGGTGGCACTGGAGGAGACGGCACTGGTGGGCATTGATGAGGTGGCACTGAAAGGTGGCACTGATGGGCACTGATAGGCGGCACTGGTATGCAGCACTGGTGGGCACTGATTGACAGCACTTGTGGGCACTGTGGGGACTGTACTGATAATCAGGACACCGATAATCTGTGCCCTGATTATCAGTGTCAATATCCCTTTAACCACTTAAGGACTAGCATCGTTTTGGATTTTAGGTGTTTACATGTTTAAAACAGATTTTTTTTGCTAGAAAATTACTTAGAACCCCAAACATTATATATTGTTTTTTTTTCTAACACCCTAGAGAATAAAATGGCAGTCAATGCAATTTTTTTTTGCACTGTATTTGCGCAGCGGTCTTATAAGCACATTTTTTTTGGAAAAAATTCACTTTTTTGAATAAAAAAATAAGACAACAGTAAAGTTAGCCCAATTTTTTTTTATATTGTGAAATATAATGTTGCGCCAAGTAAATTGATACTCAACATGTCACGTTTCAAAATTGCGCCCGCTCGTGGAATGCCGCCAAACTTTTACCCTCAAAAATCTCCATAGGCGATGTTTAATAAATTCTACAGGTTGCGTGTTTTGTGTTACAGAGGAGGTCTAGGACTAGAATTATTGCTCTCGCTCTACCGGTCGTGGCGATACCTTGCATGTGTGGTTTGACCACCGTTTTCATAGGCGGGCGCTACTCACGCATGCGTTCGCTTCTGCGCGCAAGCTCGTCGGGACGGGGGTTTTCTAAAAAAAATTTTTTTTATTTTTATTATTTATTTTATTTATTTAATCAGCATGGATTCATGAAGAATTGTTCTTGCCAAACCAATCTATTAACCTTCTATGGGGAGGTGAACTGCCATCTAGATAAAAGGAAGGCCCTTAGACGTGGTATACCGTATTTATCGGCGTATAACACGCACTTTTTCCCCCTTAAAATCAGTGGACAATCGTGGGTGTGTGTTATAAGCTGAACCGCTGCCTCGGAGGGGAAGGAGGGAATGAGCGCTGCCGAAATAGACAGAGCTGAGTGTACTGTGTTCTCGGCTAGGCTCGGCTCGCTCGCAGTCACGTCCAGTCCCGCCTCCTAGCATTTACGTTCCGCCATTGGACCGGTGTTGTGTCCATCATAGGAGCTGGGCCAAGGGGCGGGACTGCGAGACAAGCCGAGCCGAGTACACAGGACATCCGGCTTTGTCCGCTTACCAGATATTCATGACCACTAAAGAAATTGCAGTCAACAAACGCAGTAAAATAGAGTGACTGGGGCAAGACTCCAGGTAGAATCAATCATCCGGTTCAAACCACTTGCTCCGCTCCCTCTAGTATTGGGGTAAATTCACCACCAGGACTATAGTATATCTCCCAAAACATACAGATCATCGAGAAAGTAGGACCATCTCAGTATAGTAAACTAAGAAAAAAATACGTATTTAACGTTCAAAAGATTTTTATTTAAGTATTGTAAAGAAAACAAACAAAGTTGACATAGCCAATTACAGATAAAGAACTAACATCTGAGACTTCGTGGTGAAGTGTAGCACCGCCAAATCTCCAAGACCAGGATACATAAATGAGAATAAATGAGAATATCTTGGCGGCGCTCGTTCCCTCCTCGGCAGGCAAAAGGAAGGTTTATGTGTTGAATAGGCAGATAAATCCAACTGCTGTGAACAACTAAACACTTCATGATGCAAAGTGAAAAATTGAGTACCAGTAACAATTTAAAACCCATCATTGATCATGCTGCAATTTTGGACAAGGTTGCAGATGGACACTGATCATTCTGCAATTATGGGCAAGGCTGCAGATGGACACTGATAAGGCTGCATTGATGGGCATTTAAAATGTAAGTTTTTTTCCTTAAACTTTCCTCCTAAACTTGTAGTGCATGTTATACGCCGATAAATACGGTATCTGGATTTTGCAAAAGAATTTGATACAGTTCCCCATAAGCGTTTACTGTACAAAGTAAGGTCAGTTGGCATGGACTATAGGGTGAGTACATGGATTGAAAACTGTCTACAGGGGCGAGTTCAGAGGGTAGTGATAAATGGGGAGTACTCGGAATGGGCGGTGTGCAATGTGGGTTCCGCCATGGTTTTGTCCTGGGACCAATCCCATTTAATTTATTCATAAACGACCTGGAGGATGGGATAAACAGTTCAATCTCTGTATTTGCGAACGATACTAAGCTAAGCAGGGTATTAACTTCTCCGCAGGATGTGGAAACCTTGCAAGAAAATCTGAACAAATTAATGGGGTGGGAAACTCTATGGCAAATCAGGTTTAATGTGGAAAAAAATGTAAAATAATGCATTCGGGTGGCAAAAATATGAATGCAATCTACTCACTGGGGGGAGAACCTCTGGGGGAATATCGGATGGAAACGAACCTGGGGTCCTAGTAGATGACAGGCTCAGCAATGGCATGCAATGCCAAGCTGCTGCAAGCAAAGCAAACAGAATATTGGCATGCATTAACCACTTACGGACCACCCGCCGTTGTTTAACGTTGCTACTTTGAAGAGGAATACCGTTATGGTAGCAGCTAGGTACCATAACTTCGGTATCCTCTTCTTTAGCAGGCGGCATGCTTCAAGATAAAGATACAAAAAAGACGCCACTTGCTCCCATCTATAGGTAGCTATCATTAAAAATACATAATATAAGTGCGCTAATAATCAACTTCCTACTAAAATTGTGTATCCGTGGAAAATAAAAACCAATATAGTGATCCCTAATAAATACAGGGAAATACAAACGTCATAATAGTGTCCAAAATGTGAAAGCCAATAAGTGGGATATCTTCATAAACATCCAAAAAATATGATGTAAAAACCAGTTCAAAGTATAAAGAAATATATAAAAAATACCAGCAATTAAAAGTCTGTCTTTTGAATAAAACGTTCTCCAATCATCAGATATAGTGAAACCAATTTTCTTCAATTAATCATAATGGAGCTGCACAGATCGGCCGTGCAGCTCTAAGGCTGGCTCGATAATTTAAATAATAGTCCTCCCAGTTCGTATTAGTTATTGCATAAAGAGAGGGAAAAAAGAAAAAAGAAATACAACATTGCGCAATGACAGCTAACTTCAAATAATCAGCATCCGCATCAATATTCACTCACAGTGTAGGAGAAAGAAATACAGCGCTTCAGAAGCAATCAGACAGCCGTGCTGTGTTCCTCTCACCGCTAACACAAAGTGTCAGATGATGTCACTAGCTCCTCCCGACGCGTTGCGTCACATGTCACGTGACTTTATCAAGGGTAGTCATGTGATCGCCGTGTCTCCATTTTTATGCTCTATCAAGCGTGCCGGTTGCCAGGGTGACCAGCGGTGATCATCGGAATCATCATATTGATTCAGCGCTCCTTGAAACTTTAATACATTCCATTTATAAACACACTTAAAAAGCCTTTACAAATACATCATTAATTAGTAAATATAAACAAACTAAATATCCATAAAAACATGTAAGAATCTGATTACTAACTATCTAATGGTTTCCTAAAACAACTCCCTCCAGTGGTCAAATGTATTTTTTATTTTGAAACATTAACCACTTGCCGACCGCCTAACGCAGATATACTGCGGCAGAATGGCACGGGCAGGCAGAATCACGAACCCGTACGTGATCTGCCCCCCCCCGGTGCCAGCGGCGGTCGGCATTTGACTGGGAGCATCGGGAGGCGAGGGGGAGACCATCCGATCGTGGCCCCCCCCTCGCGATCGCTCCCAGCCAATGGGAATCCTCCTCTGCCTGTGTGTAGTTTCACACAGGCAGAGGATGTGATGTCATCTCTCCGCGGTCTGGCAGTTTCCGTCCCAGCGCCGAGGAGAGAAGACAAGTGAGTGCACAACACACACACACAGTAGAACATGCCAGGCATACCTTACACCCCCGATCCCCCCCGATCGCCCCCCGATCCCCCCCAAGCACCCACCCCCCTGTCACAAACTGACATTAGCAGTATTTTTTTTTTTTTTTTTCTGATTACTGCATAGTGTCAGTTTGTGACAGTTACAGTGTTAGGGCAGTGAGTATTACCCCCCTTTAGGTCTAGGGTACCCCCCTAACCCCCCCCCTAATAAAGTTTTAACCCCTTGATCACCCCCTGTCACCAGTGTCACTAAGCGATCATTTTTCTGATCGCTGTATTAGTGTCGCTGGTGACGCTAGTTAGGGACGTAAATATTTAGGTTGGCCGTCAGCGTTTTATAGCGACAGGGACCCCCATATTCTACCTAATAAATGTTTTAACCCCTTGATTGCCCCCTAGTTAACCCTTTCACCACTGATCACCGTATAACTGTTACGGGTGACGCTGGTTAGTTCGTTTATTTTTTATAGTGTCAGGGCACCCGCCGTTTATTACCGAATAAAGGTTTAGCCCCCTGATCGCCCGGCGGTGATATGCGTCGCCCCAGGCAGCGTCAGATTAGCGCCAGTACCGCTAACACCCACGCACGCAGCATACGCCTCCCTTAGTGGTATAGTATCTGTACGGATCAATATCTGATCCAATCAGATCTATACTAGCGTCCCCAGCAGTTTAGGGTTCCCGAAAACGCAGTGTTAGCGGGATCAGCCCAGATACCCGCTAGCACCTGCGTTTTGCCCCTCTGCCCGGCCCAGCCCAGCCCACCCAAGTGCAGTATCGATCGATCACTGTCACTTACAAAACACTAAACGCATAACTGCAGCGTTCGCATAGTCAGGCCTGATCCCTGCGATCGCTAACAGTTTTTTTGGTAGCGTTTTGGTGAACTGGCAAGCACCAGCCCTAGGCAGCGTCAGGTTAGCGCCAGTACCGCTAACACCCACGCACGCAGCATACGCCTCCCTTAGTGGTATAGTATCTGAACGGATCAATATCTGATCCGATCAGATCTATACTAGCGTCCCCAGCAGTTTAGGGTTCCCAAACACGCAGTGTTAGCGGGATCAGCCCAGATACCTGCTAGCACCTGCGTTTTTCCCGTCCGCCCGGCCCAGCCCAGCCCACCCAAGTGCAGTATCAATCGATCACTGTCACTTACAAAACACTAACCGCATAACTGCAGCGTTCGCAGAGTCAGGCCTGATCCCTGCGATCGCTAACAGTTTTTTTGGTAGCGTTTTGGTGAACTGGCAAGCACCAGCCCCAGGCAGCGTCAGATTAGCGCCAGTACCGCTAACACCCACGCACGCAGCATACGCCTCCCTTAGTGGTATAGTATCTGATCGGATCAATATCTGATCCGATCAGATCTATACTAGCGTCCCCAGCAGTTTAGGGTTCCCACAAACGCAGTGTTATTGGGATCAGCCCAGATACCTGCTAGCACCTGCGTTTTGCCCCTCCGCCCGGCCCAGCCCACCCAAGTGCAGTATCGATCGATCACTGTCACTTACAAAACACTAAACGCATAACTGCAGCGTTCGCAGAGTCAGGCCTGATCCCTGCGATCGCTAACAGTTTTTTTGGTAGTGTTTTGGTGAACTGGCAAGCACCAGCGGCCTAGTACACCCCCGTCGTAGTCAAACCAGCACTGCAGTAACACGTGGTGACGTTGCGAGTCCCATAAGTGCAGTTCAAGCTGGTGAGGTGGCAAGCACAAGTAGTGTCCCGCTGCCACCAAGAAGAAGACAAACAGGCCTGTCGTGCCCATAATGCCCTTCCTGCTGCATTCGCCAATCCTAATTGGTAACCCACCACTTCTGCAGCGCTCGTACTTCCCCCATTCACATCCCCAACCAAATGCAGTCGGCTGCATGAGAGGCATTTTCTTTATGTCCTCCCGAGTACCCCTACCCAACGAACGCCTCCAAAAAAGATGTCGTGTCTGCAGCAAGCGCGGATATAGGCGTGACACCCACTATTATTGTCCCTCCTGTCCTGACAATCCTGGTCTTTGCATTAGTGAATGTTTTGAATACTACCATACACTAGTTGGGTATTAGCGTAGGGTACAGCATTGCACAGACTAGGCACACTTTCACAGGGTCTTCCAAGATGCCATCGCATTTTGAGAGACCCGAACCTGGAACTGGTTACAGTTATAAAAGTTACAGTTACGAAAAAAAGTGTAAAAAAAAAAAACACCAAAAAAATATAAAATAAAAAAAAATAGTTGTCGTTTCATTGTTCTCTCTCTCTCTATTCTCTCTCTATTGTTCTGCTCTTTTTTACTGTATTCTATTCTGCAATGTTTTATTTTTATTATGTTTTATCATGTTTGCTTTTCAGTTATGCAATTTTTTCTACTTTACCGTTTACTGTGCTTTATTGTTAACCATTTTTTTGTCTTCAGGTACGCCATTCACGACTTTGAGTGGTTATACCAGAATGATGCCTGCAGGTTTAGGTATCATCTTGGTATCATTCTATTCAGCCAGCGGTCGGCTTTCATGTAAAAGCAATCCTAGTGGCTAATTAGCCTCTAGACTGCTTTTACAAGAAGTGGGAGGGAATGCCCCCCACCGTCTTCCGTGCTTTTCTCTGGCTCTCCTGTCTTAACAGGGAACCTGAGAATGCAGCCGGTGATTCAGCCAGCTGACCATAGAGCTGATCAGAGACCAGAGTGGCTCCAAACATCTCTATGGCCTAAGAAACCGGAAGCTACGAGCATTTTATGACTTAGATTTCGCCGGATGTAAACAGCGCCATTGGGAAATTGGGAAAGCATTTTATCACACCGATCTTGGTGTGGTCAGATGCTTTGAGGGCAGAGGAGAAATCTAGGGTCTAATAGACCCCAATTTTTGCAAAAAAGAGTACCTGTCACTACCTATTGCTATGATAGGGGATATTTACATTCCCTGAGATAACAATAAAAATGATTTAAAAAAAAAAATGAAAGGAACAGTTTAAAAATAAGATAAAAAAATAATAATAATAAAGAAAAAAAAAAAAAAAAAAAAAAAAAAGCACCCCTGTCCCCCCTGCTCTCGCGCTAAGGCTAACGCAAGCGTCGGTCTGGCGTCAAATGTAAACAGCAATTGCACCATGCATGTGAGGTATCACCGCGAAGGACAGATCGAGGGCAGTAAGTTTAGCAGTAGACCTCCTCTGTAAATCTAAAGTGGTAACCTGTAAAGGCTTTTAAAGGCTTTTAAAAATGTATTTAGTTTGTCGCCACTGCACGTTTGTGCGCAATTTTAAAGCATGTCATGTTTGGTAACCATGTACTCGGCCTAAGATCATCTTTTTTATTTCATCAAACATTTGGGCAATATAGTGTGTTTTAGTGCATTAAAATGTAAAAAAGTGTGTTTTTTCCCCAAAAAATGCGTTTGAAAAATCGCTGCGCAAATACTGTGTGAAAAATAAATGAAACACCCACCATTTTAATCTGTAGGGCATTTGCTTTAAAAAAAAATATAATGTTTGGGGGTTCAAAGTAATTTTCTTGCAAAAAAAAATATTTTTTTATGTAAACAATAAGTGTCAGAAAGGGCTTTGTCTTCAAGTGGTTAGAAGAGTGGGTGATGTGTGACATAAGCTTCTAGATGTTGTGCATAAAATGCCAGGACAGTTCAAAACCCCCCCAAATGACCCCATTTTGGAAAGTAGACACCCCAAGCTATTTGCGGAGAGGCATGTTGAGTCCATGGAATATTTTATATTTTGACACAAGTTGCGGGAAAGAGACAATTTTTTATTTTTTTTATGCGCAAAGTTGTCACTAAAGGATATATTGCTCACACAGGCCACGGGCATATGTGGAATTGCACCCCAAAATACATTTAGCTGCTTCTCCTGAGTATGGGGATACCACATGTGTGGGACTTTTTGGGAGCCTAGCCGCGTACGGGGCCCCGAAAACCAATCACCGCCTTCAGGATTTCTAAGGGTGTAAATTTTTGATTTCACTCTTCACTGCCTATCACAGTTTCGGAGGCCATGGAATGCCCAGGTGGCAAAAAAAAACCCCAAATGACCCCATTTTGGAAAGTAGACACCCCAAGCTATTTGATGAGAGGTATAGTGAGTATTTTGCAGACCTCACTTTTTGTCACAAAGTTTTGAAAATTGAAAAAAGAAAAAAAAAATTTTTTTTCTCGTCTTTCTTTATTTTCAAAAACAAATGAGAGCTGCAAAATACTCACCATGCCTCTCGGCAAATAGCTTGGGGTGTCTACTTTCCAAAATGGGGTCATTTGGGGGGGTTTGTGCCGCCTGGGCATTCCATGGCCTCCGAAACTCTGATAGGCAGTGAGGAGTAAAATCAAAAATGTACGCCCTTAGAAATCCTGAAGGCAGTGATTGGTTTTCGGGGTCCCGTACGCGGCTAGGCTCCCAAAAAGTCCCACACATGTGGTATCCCCATACTCAGGAGAAGCAGCTAAATGTATTTTGGGGTGCAATTCCACATATGCCCATGGCCTGTGTGAGCAATATATCATTTAGTGACAACTTTGTGCAAAAAAAAAAAAAAAAATTTGTCACTTTGCCGCAACTTGTGTCAAAATATAAAACATTCCATGGACTCAACATGCCTCAAAGCAAATAGCTTGGGGTGTCTACTTTCCAAAATGGGGTCATTTGGGGGGGTTTTATGTCATCTGGGCATTTTATGGCCTTCAAAACTGTGATAGGCAGTGAGGAGTAAAATCAAAAATGTACGCCCTTAGAAATCCTGAAGGCAGTGATTGGTTTTCGGGGCCCCGTACGCGGCTAGGCTCCCAAAAAGTCCCACACATGTGGTATCCCCGTACTCAGGAGAAGCAGCTAAATGTATTTTGGGGTGCAATTCCACATATGCCCATGGCCTGTGTGAGCAATATATCATTTAGTGACAACTTTTTGTAATTTTTTTTTTTTTTGTCATTATTCAATCACTTGGGACAAAAAAAATGAATATTCAATGGGCTCAACATGCCTCTCAGCAAATTCCTTGGGGTGTCTACTTTCCAAAATGGGGTCATTTGTGGGGGTTTTGTACTGCCCTGCCATTTTAGCACCTCAAGAAACGACATAGGCAGTCATAAATTAAAGGCTGTGTAAATTCCAGAAAATGTACCCTAGTTTGTAGACGCTATAACTTTTGCGCAAACCAATAAATATACACTTATTGACATTTTTTTTACCAAAGACATGTGGCCGAATACATTTTGGCCTAAATGTATGACTAAAATTGAGTTTATTGGATTTTTTTTTAGAACAAAAAGTAGAAAATATCATTTTTTTTTCAAAATTTTCGGTCTTTTTCCGTGTATAGCGCAAAAAATAAAAACGGCAGAGGTGATCAAATACCATCAAAAGAAAGCTCTATTTGTGGGAAGAAAAGGACGCAAATTTCGTTTGGGTACAGCATTGCATGACCGCCCAATTAGCAGTTAAAGCGACGCAGTGCCGAATTGTAAAAAGTACTCTGGTCAGGAAGGGGGTAAAACCTTCCGGGGCTGAAGTGGTTAATAATAAACTCATGGTACTCAATATAAAAAAACATGCTGACATAAAATTAACAATCCTAATTTTATATGGACGGCTTGTCATATGACAAAGGGGACTAGAGAAAAAATATAAAATAAAAATGGAGAGATATTGATAATATATTAAAAAAGTTAAAAAATGAAAATATTTATTATTAAAATATTTAATTAAAAATTGGAAATAAAACAATTCAAATCAAATTCAATATTTAAGCCTCTGGGAGCAAAAGTGTCAATCTCGAACATCCAACGGGACTCACTTTTGCTCAATTCTCTTATTTTATTGCTTCCTCTCCGATGAGGCTTATACTTATCAATCGCCCAGAATTTAAGTAATGTTGGATCTACTACAACTACACAATAATAGATCTACAACTACACAAATATACAGTTAGCCCCTGACCAGTATTATACCCCAGAATAATTTATGCTTTTTATTGCAGGATCTCTCCACCTCCGGCCCCAGCAAGTCCCTCTGGCCACTCCCCCTCTGTGGGATGTGGAGGGGGCGATGAGTCAGCTCCCTGGGTGATTTGAATTACCACATAGTCTTCAAAAACCTTTTCTGATGCCTATACTATTGAAATAGAGAGTCAACAAACACAGTTCTCACTCATATTTGTATCTTTGCTGTTTTTAAGAGCAATATGATGGAATGTTAAATCCACTCTGTCACCAAAAAACACATGTAAGTGTACTCCCTAAATACTTTCACAACTGTTATTTTCATTGCTATTTTATACTGTCAGATACTCATTGTTTTTCAACTATGTTATAGATATAGCTTCCTCTTCAATATACACCCCTGAAGAAGGAGAAAACTGTACCCCGAAACGCACTGGGTGCAAGAGGATCTACATTTCTTTTTTCATGGTCATCTCACACATGAGTCAGGTTCAAATCTGCACGTTTTAGATCTTACGGCAATACTCCACTGCAGGTTTATCTATCACGTATATGGGTACCAACGGATTGAGTTGATAGTTTCTAATTGGCTTGTGCAGTGGCAAGTCTCCTCATCTGTTTCTCACACGGCTTATGTTACAAGTTCATACATCCTGACATCTCACTACTCATATCACTTGCCTGACACGTCTTCAGGTTTCATAGGCCTGAGTTTATGTTTTTAATTTGCCTGATATGCCTCTGGTAACTCAGCCTTGCTAGTTTTTTGAGACTGACACAGTTTCAGTCCTGCACAATATATACTTCATCATTTAATCATGGTCACCTTTGGGAGGATATTAAAAAAAAAAGTAAAGAGAGTTTCCTTTTCTTAGGGTAACTTGGGGTTCATTTGGTTATAACTCTTGCTTATGATGGTGTTGTTCTCGATTGCATAGGTCATGTCACAGGCAGCAGATATCGAAGACTTTGCCTCCATCCCTCCTGCTCCAGCTAGGGGTTCTGAATATGGTAGCATGCCCTCCTTAAGAACCTGGACCGTCCCGAGACTCATGGCGGAACTGCGACACAGGGATATTTCATACCCGGCTTCGGCTCGCAAAGCGGAGCTGTTATTATTCCCCTGTGCTTCAGGCTCTAATGCTGAGCAGGTTACCCTACGGTCTGTCGCCTCGTCCCTTTCACATTCACGCCACCCGGAGCTAACTGGCAACCTCCTATCAGGAGTCGCGAGCCAGGGTTGAGGTTTTGGTAAACCATTCGAGTCTGGCCCCAGAGGCTCCTACAGTTCTAGGGACATCAGCAGGTTTTGAGACCCCCTTGGTGTAATGCCCTGTACCTTTAGGTAAAAAATACATGTGCTCCTTCCATTTCCCTGGCATATTTCATTCCTGGGGATGTTAAAAGGGTGGTAACAGTCTGGAACAATATAGACACAAAGCTGTTTTGCCGACATTTTGTTGGATATGTCAGTCGTCCTCTCATACCACATACTGGTGCCCCAATAGGAAACTTAACATTCTGCCGGGTTCATCCAGGGCTTTCACTAGGTTATTCCCAGCTCCAGCCCATTCTGCTTCTTTTGACAAGTATGGTCGGCTGATTCATTTTTTAGGGAAGTCCCAGATTTGTAACAACTTAAACCATGGCAAGTACGAATCAGTGGATCAGGCTATACAACGCATCATCGAGGTGGGTGACGGCGCTTGGCTGTCCAAAGCTGACTTAGCAGATGCTTTCAAACTCCTCCCGATTCTTCCGTCACTCTGGCAGTGGCATGGGATAAGGTGGAGGGGTCTCTGTTATTTTGCTGCTAAACTAACCTTTGGGTCCAAAGCAGCCTTTGGCCGTTGGATACTTTTGCGCTGGCACTTAGCTGGATACTCACCCATATAGTATGCTGTCATGAAGTCATCCACTATCTGGACGATTTCCTCCTTATCGAAAGTTCCAAACAGGCCCCCGCCGATCTACGGAAACTGACATTACTTTTCTCTGCTCTTAACTTCCCTCTGGCGACAAGGAAAATGGAAGGTCCGGTGACTGCACTTACGTTCCTTGGGGTTGCGCTGGACACTCAGGCAATGCAGGCCAGTCTGCCTACAGATAAGCTAGAGAGGATCAAAGACCGTATATACCGTATGTGTTTACGATCTCCCAGGCCTGTTCCAGAGTAGAATTACAGTCATTGTTGGGCATGCTAAATTTTGTTGTGAGGATCGTCCCCCAGGGTAGGTCGTTCTTTTCTCAGTTGTGGGTCATGTTATCCTTAGCCCCTGACTCGGACTCTTGGGTCAAATGAGATTCCGCGGCTCTATCTGACTTGCGTATGTGGGATGAGTTTCTCCAACACTAGAATGGAATCGCCATGTTCATTCCTGTAGAGTGGGTTTTTCTCTTCAGGTCTTGACTAATGCAGCAGCCACCAAAGGCTATGTGGCTATTTTTGGCACTCACTGGCTAGCTGGGTCGTGGCCAGGCGAGATCTTGGCTATTCCAGGGTTTGCGAGGACATCAGCTTTGTTCGAAATGTACCCCTTAGTGTTGGTAGCGCAGGCGTGGGGTCACTTTTGGACAGGTTAAACAGTTGTTTTCTCCACGGATAATCAGGCTACCTCAGAAATTGTTAAATAAGGCAGATCCATGTCTTTACTCTTTTTATATGTAGCCTGATTTGGCTACCCTACAGTTACATTTCCACATACACTGTTCATCAGTGGGGTAGAGAATACAGCAGCGGATGCTTTGTACCGTTTTAACTAACCGCTATTTTTCCAGCAGGTCCCAGACGCAAATGCCTGTGCTTGCAAGACGCAGCAGACAGGAGCCGGTACTGACATTAAAGATTTTGGGACCAGCAATGCCTGGCACCCAGTCACAATCTTAGACCAACCCATTGTGGCAACAGCGGATGAACCCAGGGATAGGCCACTTTCCCTAGTGCTCCCTTCTCCATAAGCACAGTTCATGAAACATTGCCGTACCCTGCTATCAAACCTAGGTTTGGACTTCAAAGCTTATTCCATCCATTCTTTCAGGATAGGTGTGGATTCTGCTGCTTCTCGCCAAGGGGTCCATGTTCACATAATTAAGAAGTTAGGTAGGTGGAATTCAGAATGCGTCTCTGGATATATCCCGGATCCACATGTTGAGATGTCACGGGCTTTCATGCATTTGGCTGGTTAAGGTTACATACTGTTACTTTCGTTTAAAACTATTTGCTAGCTCATTCTACTGTCTTTATTTTTGCCCCCTTTTGGCATACTGACCACGTGACTACGGCACACCCCAGGTCACTTTTCCCGTTTCCCCTCAGACTTTTCCTAATACAGTCTACTAGAGACTCTGTGTACAAATGGGAAGGCTGACCGCAGGTGAATTTGTACGAGTGGTGGGGCTGTATTTAAACCCGCCCCCTATCCTCCTTTGCTTGTCGATAGTTCTCTTGTGTCCCGCCCATCCTTCCGCCTTTCTATTTCTTCTCTTATACTTGAGTATGCCCCCTTTAGGCATACTGACCACGTGACTACAGCACACCCCAGATCACTTTTCCTGTTTCCTCTTATGCCCTGTACACACGGTCGTACCTTGATCGGACATTCCGAAAACAAAATCCATGGATTTTTTCTGACGCATGTTGGCTAAAACTTGTCTTGCATACACATGGTCACACAAAGTTGTCGGAAAATCCGATCGTTCTAAACGCGGTGACGTAAAACATGTACGTCGGGACTATAGATGGGGCAGTAGCCAATAGCTTTCGTCTCTTAATTTATTCTGTTTATTCTGAGCATGCGTGGCACTTTGTGCGTCGGATTTGTGTACACACGATCGGAATTTCCGACAACGGATTTTGTTGTTGGAAAATTTTATAGCAAGCTCTCAAACTTTGTGTGTTGGAAATTCCGATGGAAAATGTGTGATGGAGCCCACACACGGTCGGAATTTTCGACATCAAGGTCCTATCACACATTTTCCGTCTGAAAATCCGACCGTGTGTACAAGGCATAAGACCTTTCCTAATACAGTCTACTAGAGACTCAGAGTACAAATAAATGCTTTTGAGTTTTCCTTTCTTTGTAAATTGCCTTTGATAATGTTCTTTTTGGTTCAAGACTTTTCAGAAAGTGTTCTCCATTCGCCCCTAGCAACCCTGGGGATGGAGGACTTCTGATTGGCAGGTCTGAGCCAGGCAGATTGAGGATTGGCTGTGGGACATTTTTTAGCCCCACCATTACTGGGAGAAGCAGGAGATCCATGTGGGATCTGATTAGAGAGCCTGGGAATCACTTGGGGAAGAGGAGTGTCTGGCCAGTACAATATATGCCTGGGAAGTGTTCTGTGAGTAGGGAAACAGGATTGAGAAGTTTCTGTGATTGCTTTTATGGAACCTGCGAGCTGAACTGTGCCGTGTGTGGGCTCAGGGTTCAGGACTGCAAGGAGCCACAGGACTGTTGTTGTGAGCTCCTAGCCACATGCTGTTGCCAGAGAATCTGTTCTGCCAGCAAAAGTTTGCTTCACCTAAAGCACATACAAAACTGTGCAGGGACCAGGCTTTGGGCTGCTATGCTAAGCACTACTGTCTGCAATGAGGGAGGAGAAACCTTTCTTCCATTCTAGTTGCTCATAGTGACCACATTTACCAGCTACCTGCAAAAGCTGCAGAGAGCTGGTTCAAAAGGAAGCACCCTTTCGCCAACCAACGAGGGACCCCTAATGGCGCGTACACACGGTCAGACTTTTCGGCTACAAAAGTCCGACGGACAATCCGATCGTGTGTGGGCTTCCCCGGATTTTCAACGGACTTTTCCAGCCGCAAATCTGACGGACTTTAGATTTGGAACATGCTTTAAATCTTTACGTCGTAACTCCGCCGGACCCAGAAATCCGCTCGTCTGTATACTAGTTTGTCGGACAAAAAAACGACGCATGCTCAGAAGCAAAAACCAAATGGAAGCACTCGGTCTAGTAAAACAAGTGTTCGTATTGTAGGTAGCACATTCCTCACGCTGCAAATTCTGTGATCGTTGAATGTAGCACATTTAATTTCTTCTTTAATAATGTTATAAGAACGAAGATGTTTTGCTGCTCCTATTCACACAGATTTATCCCAAACTGATTTCTAGATTCTTTTTCTCTTTGATCTCATGAATGATATAGTATTTTTTTTAAAAGCCATATCTCCAAACTAATACTAATTTTTACACTTTTTTTTTGGGGGGGGGGGGAGTCATCTTTTATTTTAGATTTTATCCAGATTTTTTTTTTATGATTATTGTCGAAATTATTTTATCTTTATCTATTTTTTTTTTGTTTTTTTGGTTTTTAAAATTAACAAAAATAACCATTTTTATTTTATTTTTTGGTAGTTCTTAAATTGAACACAAATACATTTTTCTTTTCTTTTTTTTTGTTTTAATTTTGTTTGGTTTAAGTTACCACAAAGAACCATTTTTTTTGTATTTGGATTTTTTCTTTGTATATAAAGTTAACACAAAGATCCTTTTTTGGTTATGTATATATTTTTTTTTTTTTAAGTTACCACTAGAACATTTTTTTTTTTTTTTTGGTGTTTTTGCAACTTCAAGGAGATTGTTGTCCCTTGTTAATTTGACATTGTCTCTAAATCAATGATGTTAATTAAAACACATAAAGTCTTTTCATAAACTAAAATATCAATTTATTTATGGAAAAAAGAAAATAAAGAGGAAGTCAACGCTGGCAAAAGTCTGTGGACAAGAAAATTGGGATCTTGAGGAGTCCATATAAGAGGGAGCACAATCTGGTCCAGGAATCCCAGAGATCAACAGCAGCAGCAGATGATATTGATGTCCCCAGACTGTGGTACTACAACATCCTGCGTCTTCTGTCAGACCAGACTGAACCCAGGTCATCACTTTCTTCTCTTCCCTGCAGCCTTCCCTCCACGCTGCCCTGCACCCTTCCCTTGAGCCTTCCCTGCAGCCTTCCTTGGAGGCTGTGGCTCTGGTGGTTGAGTTGTGGCAGGAGGAGAAGGAGGAGGAGGGGGGCTGCCTCATTTATTTGTGTGTTGGCAGTTAGCTCGCCATTCAGTCCCTTGTGTATCATTTCAGCAAACAGTTTTTCACAAATGAGGCGTTGGCCCCACTCCATTTGAAGCAGCCTGCTGGCTAAATAGCACCCATAGGTCTCTTCAGCTTCGGGGGGGCTCTTCAAAAAATTGGTGGCCTCTCGCATGAGGCGCAGGGATGCCTCCTGTGTCACCGTCCCCTTCCTGGCCTTTTTTGTAGGAAGGCGGAGGGGAGCCACTTGGGATTGGGTTAGGCTCCTACTGGGCCCAGCCACCTCCTGCCTGACACTGGGTCCTGCCTCCTCCAGGATGACACTGGGTCCTGCCTCCTCCAGGATGACACTGGGTCCTGCCTCCTCCTGGATGACACTGGGTCCGGCCTCCTCCTGGATGACACTGGGTCCGGCCTCCTCCTGGATGACACTGGGTCCGGCCTCCTCCTGGATGACACTGGGTCCGGCCTC